>JAJHSJ010000010.1:31296339-31496339 GCA_021015155.1 Magnolia officinalis | reverse complement strand
CAGGACGAGATACAAGCCCTATGGGACAAGGTGAATAGGATGAAGCAACAACAGGAGTCACGACCACACCCGGCTCAGGAAAATCTTGTCCCTGAACCAGTCGGTCCGGTCGTGGAAGCTCACTCCGTGCCAAGGAGTGGTAGGCCCGAGGTGCCTCAACACCCTCAAATGCCGATGTCATGTTAGAATCCTCTTCCGACCCAAATCCGAGCCTCGGCTCGGAACACGACCACACGAGCTCCGACCAATGGTTCAGTCACTTCAGCCCTGACACCGACGGATCTCCACCATCTGCTAGAACGGAAGAGGGAAAGGAGAACTCCGGAAATAAAAAACGACCAAGAGATCGTAGCAGAAAACAAGGATCCATGGGAGAAACGGTTCGCGGAACTCAACGACAAATTCTTGGCCCTGGAAAAGAAACAACAGCCGACGTCAGTTCCCGCCGCTGTTCAAGTGATGATGGAAGAGACCGAACCTCCCTTCACCTCGGATATCATGAACGAGGTGATGCCACAGATGTTCAGGATACCTCCCGTCATCCATTACTCCGGGTCTGGAGACCCATCCGATCATGTGGAAGCCTATCGCTCGTGGATGCAAATCCAGACAACGACGAATGCTATGATATGCCGGGGGTTCTCGATCACACTTATAGGTTCCGCTTGGAGTTGGTACCGGCAGCTCAAGCCAAATTCCATCAGTTCCTTCGCAGAGTTGAGCCGACTATTCCTCACCCAGTTCATAAGTGGTAAGAGAAATCGAAAGCCTAATACTCACCTGTTTGCTATCAAGCAAGAGCAGAAGGAGTCGTTGAAAGACTACATCGCTCGCTTCAACAAGGAAGCATTATTGGTAGAAGACTACGACGACAAAATGACACTTACTGCTGTGTTCAGCGGACTAAAAGAAGGAAAATTCACTTTCTCCATTGGAAAGAACCCGCCGAAGATACTGGCTAAACTTGTCGCCAGAGCTCAGAAGTACACCACGCGGAGGAATTCTCCAATGCCCGTAAAAATGTCCAAGTGACGGAGCCGAATGGTAAAGGAAAGAGGCCTAGGAACGAGGAACCCCAGCCGTGTAACAAAGGGGCCGATGACCGTGCCCCTCGCGATCGTCGTCCAAGCAGAAGGCCGGAGGGAAAGTTTCGTTCCTACACCCCCTTAACACGTTCGCCGAGCAGATTCTATTGAACATCCGAGGAGAAAAGCTGTTGAATTGGCCTGTTTGCATGAGAGCTGATCTAGATCATCGAGACAAGCGCAAGTATTTCAAAGATGAGATCGAGGCCCTTATTCGGAAGGGACACCTGCGCTGATACACCAAGGAAGGAAAAACCGCTCTGAAAGAAGAAAGAGAGTGAGAGCAGCCAAATAACGCCACGGAAGAGCCCACCGAAATCTGTACCATCTTCGGGGGGCTCATCTGGTGGAAGAGATTCAAATAGGGAGCAGAAAGCTCACTCCCGGAAGTCTAAACTGGAACATACGTCCACTTAATTGAGCGGCCCAGCAAGAAACTTCGGGTCAGCCCATGCACTCTGACATTCAAGGAAGAAGATGCGCACGGAATCCAGCACCCGCACGACGATGCTCTAGTAGTTACCATGACCATAGGGAACCGAAAGGTATACCACATCTTGGTCGACACCGGGAGCTCGGCCGACGTGATCTATTCCGAGGCCTTTGAAAGAATGGGGATTCTGAGGTCTCACCTCAGACCCTTGAAGACCCCCTGCACGGCTTTGCTGGAGAAAGAGTGATTTCCGAGGGAGCTATCTCCCTCCCTGTGACTGCGGGAGAAGGACAACATCAAGTCACTCTTATGGTGGACTTCTTAGTTGTCAATGTACCATCGGTACATAACGTCATCTTGGGCAGACTTTCCCTCAACGCGATGAGAGCAGTCGTCTCCACCTATCACCTGATGATGAAATTTTCCGTCGAGGGCGAGACAGGCTACCTCCGAGGCGATCAGCGAGAAGCTTGGAGATGTTATGCAATAGCAGTAAAGAATGGGTCAGTTAAGCAAGCGTTCACCATCAACGTTCTAGACCCCAGAGAACCTGTGGAAGGATCATCCGTGGAAGACCTGGAGAAAGTACCGCTCGACGAGGCTGATCCGAGCAGAACCGTTCAAATCGGGACTTCATTGAATCCCGAGCAACAGCTCGAAATATTAACATTCCTACGACAACATATGGACGTCTTCGCGTGGTCCCACCAAGATATGCCTGGAATTTCTCCGGATGTCATGGTCCACAGGCTGAATGTGGATCCAGATCACAAACCTGTGAAGTAGAAAAGAAAGTCATTCAATGTTGAGCGATACGAAGCGATAGCTAGCGAGGTCTCCGTTCTGCTCGACGTCGGATTCATAGAAGAAGTGCATTATCCTGACTGGATCGCGAATGTGGTTCTTGTGAAGAAAGCCAATGGGAAATGGCAGGTCTGCGTAGCTTACTCAGACTAAACAAAGCTTGTTTGAAAGACAGTTTCCCGTTGCCTCGGATCAATCAGCTGGTGGACAGCACGGTGGGATACGAATTGCTCTCTTTCCTGGACGCGTATTCCGAGTATAACCAGATCGCAATGCATCCCCCAGATAGGCAGAAGACTGCCTTTGTCACAAACAAGGGACTCTACTGTTACTGGGTCATACCATTTAGCCTGAATAATGTTGGGGCCACGTATTAAAGGCTAGTGAATCAGATGTTCTCCAAGCAGATCGGATGTACAATGGAAGTGTATGTCGATGACATGTTGGTGAAAGTACCAAGGCAACCGATCACCTGACGGATCTCGGAGAAACGTTCGCCGTCCTCCGAGAATACCAGATGAAGCTGAATCCCACAAAGTGCGCTTTTAGAGTCGGCTCAGAGAAATATCTTGGGTTTTAAGTTAGTCAGAGAGGTATCAAGGCGAACCCCGACAAGATTAAAGCACTCCTCGACATGAGTTCGCCTCGGACTGTCAACGAAATACAATGTCTCACAAGGCGAGTCGCGGCGCTCGGACATTTCATATCCAGAGCAACGGATAAATGCCTCCCCTTCTTCCAACAGTCGAAAGGTCATAAGAAGGCAGAGTAGACGTCGGAGTGCGAACAAGCCTTCCAGCAACTGAAGTAGTATCTGGGTTCACCCCCTGCTATCCAAACCTGAAGAGGGTGAACCCCTGTTCCTTTATCTCGCGGTCTCGGCCTCGGCCGTAAGCTCGGCCTTGATCAGGGAGGTAGGAAGCAAGCAATACCCAGTGTATTACGTGAGTAAGGCCATAGTACATGCAGAAACGAGATATTTGCCCTTGGAGAAGCTAGCGCTCACCCTCGTTGTTTCCGATCGGAGGTTACGTCCATACTTCCAAGCTCATTTTGTAGTTGTGTTGACCGACTCCCCTCTCAGACAAGTTCTTCAGAGGCCCGAGGTGTCTAGTCGGATGACCAAATGGGCCATCGAACTTGGTGAGTTCGACATCCAGTTTTGTTCGAAGACAGTAATCAAGGGTCAAGCTGTGGTCGACTTCATTGCTGAATTCACCACTCCAAGCACAGAAGAGATTAGTATCGAAGTCGAAGCGACTCCACTTGTCCCCCAAGGTAACCAAAGGGTGGTGCCGGACCCTGGATGGGTTCTCTACGTGGACGGGTCGTCCAATATCAAAGGGGCCGGAGCCGAAATCGTCCTGATCGCGTCGGATTCCACGACTATCTAGTACGCGATCAGACTTAGATTCAAGGCCTCAAACAATGAGGCGGAATACAAGGCGTTGCTAGCTGGACTCAGATTGGTGGCAAGTCTGGGTGTTCAATTTCTTCAGGTCCAGTGCGACTCTCAGCTGGTGATGAACCACATTTCCACCGAGTACGAAGCCAAGGAGACAAAGATGATCGCTTATCTCGACGAGGTGAAAAAATTGATTGAAAGATTTTGGAGTTGCACTGTCTATCAGATCCCGAGAGCTAAAAATTCACGGGCCGATGCCCTAGCTAGGCTTGCCTTGGCCGCCGAAGGGAAGATCCCGCGGGTCATCCCTATCGAATTCATAGAGCATCCGAGCATCGGCAAAGTGGAGAGGAAGGAAGTAAACCCAGTGCATGCCAATTCGAGCTGGATGGACCCGATCTTTGACTACCTCACGACCGGCGAGATCCCCTCGGATAGATTGGAAGCCAGGCGACTGAGAGTCCGAGCAGTTCAATATACCATCCTGGATGGTATCCTATACAAAAAAGGGTATTCTCAACCCTTCTCAGGTGTCTCCAACCCGATAAGGCAAAATATGTTATTCGAGAGACTCACGAAGGAATCTGCAGAAACCATTATGGCAGCCGGGCCTTGGCCCTGAAGATACTCCGACAAGGATACTTCTGGCCAACTATCAGGGAGGACTCTAAGGACTACGTTCGAAAATGCGACAAATGCCAGCACTTCGCGGCCGTGCCGAGGCAACCCGCTGAAGAGATGACTCCTATGAGCGGCCCTTCGCCGTTTGCTTAGTGGAGAATCGACATCATCGGCCCTCTGCCTATAGGAAAAGGGCATGTCAAATTTGTCATCGTTGCTGTTGATTACTTCACCAAGTGGGCTGAGGCCGAGCGCGTTGCCAAAATCACAGAACAGAAAGTGATCGACTTTGTCTGGAAAAACATCATTTGTCGATTCGGGATTCCGTGCACCATTGTGTCAGACAATGGTCGACAGTTCGACAATGACAAATTTCGAAGCATGTGTCGAGGACTTGACATCACAAACACATACTCTTCTCCTCGACATCCTCAGTCCAACGGATAAGTGGAGGCAGACAATAAATTTATCAAGCACCGTCTCAAGACGAAGTTGGAAAAAGCAAAAGGCAGCTGTCTAAGGAACTTTCGTTCGTTCTCTGGGCCTATAGGACTACAACTTAGTCCTCAACTGGAGAGACTCCGTTTTCACTCTCCTACGGCTCGGAGGCAATGGTGCCGGTTGAAATCGGTCTCCACATGGCCCGAATCGAGAACTACCAAGAAAACCAGAATTCCGAGCAGATTGCAGTCAACCTGAATTTGCTCCAAGAAGTCAGAGACATCTCAAGGCTCTGAGTCGCGGCTCAGCATCAGCAAGTTGCGCGATTCTACAATTCGAAGGTCAAGACCAGGCAGTTTCGACCAGGGGACTTAGTCCGTCGCCGGGTATTCCAGAACACCGCTGACCCGGGAGCTGGGACACTCGGGCCTAATTGGGAAGGGCCTTATTGGGTCGTCCGATTGACCAAATCGGGCTCCTACCACTTGGAAGACTTCGAAGGCCGTCAGATCCTCCACCCCTGGAATGCCAAGTATCTGAAAGTTTACTATCCGTGATGGAAACAACCTTTAAGGCTCCCAATAAATGCGCATCTCCCAGCGACAGGCCTTTAAGGCTCCTAATAAATGTACGTCTCTGAGCGACAAGCCTTTAAGGCTCTTAATAAAGTTTGTTTCTTCTTATCTACATGAACGAATTACCTACTAAGGAAAAGTTCCTCTCATATGCAGGGGCAGACTCAATGAACTGATCCCTTAAAGGAGTTAGTACATTATCCCATAAAAAGTCTACATGGCATCCCCTCTAAGTCAGGGGAAAAGCTAAAAGGTGATCCGACTCCCCCAACATAGGAGTCGGCTCACTGACTAACGGATAAAGCAGACGCACTTCGCCAATTGTGGGACGAGCAGACTCCCTAGGGGTCCGAACTCAACAAACAGGTTATGAAGGCCTGAAATTTTACGAAACGACATTGGAAGGAGCTGACCCGCCAAAGGGTTGGCTCGGCCACGCCTCAAAGTAAATTGACATATCTACGAATCAGTTCGACAATCGACAATTGACAACTAGCATTCGAAAATTAACTATGGATTAACATAGAAGAAAAATCATCCTTCATGCGCCCTCTCTGAAGGGTCAAAAATCATCATTCATAAACCTTCGTCGGAAGGTCAAAAAGTAACCAAAGAAAAGTTTCTACTAGTTCCAAAAAAAATAAATCTGATCTAGCTTGGGCGTCGGGGGTTTGATCCGGGCGGACATCGTCAACAGGCATCTCTCCAGCTTCTTTGGACAACAAAGATTCAAGATTAAGGTCCAGATACATGTCCTGGACTGCCTCGATACAATCATCGAAGCCACAGTTGTAAACCTTGGTGGCCTCGGCGTCCCTCTCCTTTGAAGTTTTAAAGGCTTCAACCGCTGCGGCCACCGCCTCGGCCAGAGAAGCTTTATCCTTATCCCGTTGAGTTTCCCTCGCCTGAGCGACAGCTCAGGTCTGCTCTTCCGCCGCCTCGACCTTAGCTCGCTCAAGGGTTTCACCCAGTCGAGCGTTCTACTGAGCTAGCGATCAGCATGAGCCCCGGTCCGGGTCAGTTTGGCGGTCGCAGCGTCACATCGGACTTTGAAGTCATCTGTGACCCCTTATAGTTGCAGCTCCCTAGCTTCGAGGTCAGTCACGACCCCCTGTAGTCGAAGCTCCCTGGCCTTTCCGTCTTCGAGCTGTCGACGCAACTCGCCCTGCTCGAGCTGGAGGAAGGTGCCTTCATCCCGCAAAACCCCCACTTGGGTCTTAAGGGCCTCCACCTCAGCTTCTCTCCTTTCTGACTCCCGCGCTCTCTCCCGAGCCGCTAGAAGCTTCGGGATGGACTGCACAAGAACAAGGGAGTGAGCACTTAAAAACAGTGAGTGCGGAAAAACAAGAAAAGTCAACAGAGATACCGTGTAAAAGACGGAAGCCATGTCATTCAGAAAAGAGTTGTCTAACTTACTGAGAAGGTGAGCTATACCCTCTTCTGGAGCGTGCTTGGTGGTCTAAGTCGTCAGACAGGATAGATGGTAGCCTGACGTGAACTTCTTACCACTCGTCCCTACGTGAGCTGAGTTTGCCGCTTCCGCAAACCCGGTCCTGCTACCGGCTGAGTCCTGAGCCTCGGCCCAGAGGTCGTCTCCAGCCTCGGGAGGAGTAATCATGGCGTCAGCCATCCGAACGGCCTCCTCCCATTCGGATGATGAAGGGATAACTATGCATAGAGCCGTGGCCGCAAGGTGAGCCTCCTCAGTAGAAGGAATGACGGAGGGCGGAAAGGGAGGTATCATGGTTGCTGAAGTGGGAGGAATTGCTTGCCGTCTCCGCGAGGAATTGCTTGCCGTCTTCGAACAATGGTCTTCATCCTGGGCTCGTCCCTCAGCAATTCCTCCGCGGTCGGGGCGGCCTTTCTCCTCCGAGAATCAGATGCCTCGACCATGCCTGTGTAAAAAGTGACAAATCAACAACTAAACGAATAAGTCTGATCCCTCCAAAGGAGACGGAGGAAGAACTTACTGAAAGACGTTGGGAGAGACGCTGACTTGCAAAGCCCAGACTAATGGAGGTTGGCGGCGATGATCAGGTCCAACTAGGAGCGGAGCTCTCCCGACCGCGCCTTAGCCTTGGCTATATGGTTTTTCTTAGCCGAATCAAGGGGAGGAATGCCCCTTACGAAATCTATAAAGACAGAAAGCTCTAGTTCAGTTTGAATGAAGTAATAAAAAGGACATCGGGAAAAAGGGAATGATTAATCCAACCTGGTTTCGAAAATTGGGTGGGAACCCAAGTCGTCAGATTCCTGACTTCAGCCGCCGGTGCCTCCCATTCGCCCGCAGCCCAGAACCAATTATTCTTCCAGTCCTTGTTGGAGGACAAAAGGTTCATTACCAACCCTGACCCCTTACTGCCTCAAGTCACAAAGTAGTACCATGGTTCTTGACTATCGTGCTTGACCAGGTACAAGCTTATCAGCTCCTCTGGGGTCAACTTCGAGTTCCCAACTTGATGCCAGATAATGTAGGAGGACATCAAAACCCTCTAGGGATTGGGGGTGAATTGTCTGGGAGCTAGTCCGAGGTAGGCTGTAGTGGCTCGGACGAAGGGATGCAGAGGAAGTCGAAGCCCACATGGCAGTGCATAGAAAAATATGGCTACTTCTCCCTCAACAGGTGCGCCGGTGGTGTTGAGGGGCATTAGGGCCCTTATCTGAACGGAGTCCGGGACCTAAAACTCCGAGCGAATCCACTCAATTTGAGACTCCGAAAGCACGGAGCCTCCTGGGACTATCTCCGAGGCTCGCCTACTCGCTGGCATCTCAGTGGCCTCCGCAGTTACAGTCCGGGGGGCTCGAGCGACCTTCTTTTTGCCAGGCCGACGAGTTCGAGCCCCTATCTCCTTTTGCTTTTGGGGTGGAGGGAATAAGGGTACAGCTTCATAGGGGCCTTCAGAGGCCCCCCTCCCATTACCAGAGCTCCTCGACTCGAAGTCATCATTGTAATCCCGAACAGTCTCCAGGTCGAACGACATCCTAAAACAAAGGAATGCAAAAAGACAAGGAGACTCATTGGACGACACTGGAAATCGCTCCTGCTGAAAATGCCTGATCGGTCGGAATCGCCCGTCGGAATATCTTGATCGGTCGGAATCGCCTTCGTCGGAAATCGCCTCCTCCGGTATCAACTCAAACGTAGTATAAAAGTGAAGAGAAATCTTCAAAGGAGAGTTTATATAGACCTCATCAAATCTTTACATTAATGACCAGCAATGATGGCTGCAGCCAAATCGTTGTGAGCCGACCTCGGAGCTGACGTGGCCACATACCATTGGCTCAGGCTCTGTCGGGCAGTAATCCTCTGACATCGAGCGGCGTGCTTTGGATAACGAAATGACACCCAAATAAGGAAAGGTTCCGTTCAGAACACTACTTCAGGTATATGTGGCAACAGGTCATAGGCGGACGGTAATTCGAAATCTTAATCATCGTCACGCATCCACTGAGCGGGGACCCGTAGGCGGGAAACCCTGTGAGCGTAATGTTTCAAAATGTAATAGTTTCGGCATGCTCGGAAGAATCGGCGGACGAGGCGATTGATCTTCCATGTGCTTACTCTCCAAGTCCTCAGCAGACCTCGAAGAATAGGGGGCTTCTGTTATGGGAAGATCCAAGCCCCTTATGACTCTGAGGACTGACGTCATCGAACCGATAACTACATGCGACGCCTATGGCTGAGTGAGTCGTAGAGGTGCCTCGGCTTTGAGAGTAACGATCAGGATGAAACTCAACTCAATAAAGTAAGCCCGATACTCCATCTCGGGCCTCGTAAAAAAAGTCTCTTGGAACGTGTAACTGGTGAGAGGTCAAGACCATCGGATCAGCTCGGACTATGAACGTGATTGCTGCTCGACGAAGGCTTGGAATCACTCCGACTGAGGCCTCATTTACCAACAGGACCGAGCCGAGTCTGGATCCCAAAGTAAGCGCTCCATGAGCTAATCTTAGAAACTACTATAAGTAGATGTGGCCGGTTACTTTGCTCGCATATATGCATGATACGCACAATGTCCTACAGGATCCTCGAATTGCGCATAGATCCTCACGATTCGAAAATCTCACTGATTGAGTGAATCGTGCCGAGATTGGCGGATCTCGACCATCCAACAGATAGGTATAAATACCAGAAGACCCCATTACTACAGGTACGCAAGATCTTGCACTCTTCCCCAACCTTTTGACTTAGACCCTGATTCCCTTGACCTTACTTAGGCATCGGAGGGTCCCCCGACTTAGCCAAGGTCTCCTTTGTTTACCTTTCACGCAGGACTAAGGTCCCTCAGGGACGCATCACATGGAGTGGAGGGTGATCCAGATTTTGTCATCAACAGTACTTATCGTACACCATTTTATCAATCATGTAGGTTTGTTTGTCCATACCGATTGAGCAATGCTGAAGATCAAAGACACGAATATGTAAAACATCAAGGGACGAAGAAACACGGGCAAATTAATGTGCTCAGTGACGCTAACCTTACACCCAAATAAACAATATTAAACCTCTAAATGATTGATTTCCAAATAGGCAAACAATTGCTTGATAATCACATAGCCTTAGAATCTTAATTTTGATCATAATTAAATAGACTTTTGAAGTGCTAAGCTACTGTAGACGTAAAGCTCACACATAACAGTTTTTGAGTAGTTCTCGATCATATCAACAGGTTGTTTATGTGACTCAATGTAATCGAAGATTAACTTAATATAATTGAAGAAACAATCCAACAACTAAACAAAAAAATCATTGAGTTTCTCGATGAGATCGAAGGACATCTCAATCCTATCAAAGGACCTTCGATTCTATCGATAGATCTATTAACTAGTTGTTTTAGAGCTGTCGAAACCCGATTTATATAAAATGGGCATTAGCTTCTTGGGCAAATTAATGAGTTTTTGGTACAAGTAGAGCATATGTGATTCCCCACTCATATCCCTCATCATAAACTCCAAACCAAAGAGATTCATGAACTTCATCTCCACCTTGTTCTAAAGATTAGACACAAACCTATAGTCGTATTCTTATATAAATCCTCTAAAACACTCATCTAGGTGAATCCCTACTAGGAACCAACCATTATCCTTAGTTGTACGAGTTTCCACCATCCTCCCATCACGTTGGTTACCTTATTGGTACACTGCATGCAAAGTATTTTATCATGGATCTAAACGATCGATTTCAATAATTGTGGGAGCAATTGAGAAACTGATTCAAGCACGAGAGAGTATTGAAGAAGGATCTCAAAGAAGACACAACAACGGAGTCCAATTGGATAAGGTTGTCAATTGTAGAGTCCATCAACACTTTTCTTCTGTAGGATTGAGTGTAGAGTTTGTAAGCCAAACTTAAATAAGTTCTTGTGTATGATATATGATCTTGTGTAGGGTCAAATTCATACACGAGTGCGTGGGTGTTAGTCTTCATGGGAGCCTCCAGCGGGAGTGTATGCAAGACCTTGGATTAGGACCGCATTCACTGGACACGTGTGCATACGTGTTAGTCTCCATAAAGAGCCTTCGACGGGAGTGTACATAAGACCTTGGATTATGACGGTTAGTTGTTGTTGGTTAGTCGATAGAAAACCAGTTAAGTCTCCACGGTAGTCACCGATAGGGGGGAACATGTTACTCATGCACGAGAGTGTACATGTCGGTTAGTGGTTAGCATATGAGAAACCATTGTAATGGTTAGAGGTGAACCTGATATAAAACCTCCGCTAGTAAAATTTTAGTACACTCAAGGAGAGTGCATTCTCCGGGAGTAGAGTAAGCAAGTAGCTGAACCATTATACATGCTTATGTTTGAGATTATTATTTGTACACATTTTTATTCATGCTTATGAGTTAAATTTATTGAATTATATGAATGCTTGAAAGGATTGAATGCTAGGCATCTAACTAATCAAATCTCATACATAAACTTAGTATATGTAATTGAACCCACTTTTGCTTGGAAGCCTAAGTGTTAATTGCCTTATTAGTTTAAATTAATAAGTTGATTTAATTAGGCAATTGGATTTTAATCGGTAAATTTTTAAGTGGTCCTATTCACCACCCTCTCTCTAGGACTTGGCTATAATTGTAAGCTTTGCTAAGCTTTCGCACATGTCATGACAGACAATCCATGTAATTTCAATTCGTATCAGAGAGAGTTGGTCTTCAATGATTTAACTGTCTAGAGTCAGATCCGTTAGAATTATGTCTACCATGAGGGGAGTGTCGTCACATGAGCGCATTATTTTGATGGGTCTAACTACGCCTAATGAAAGTCTAAATGAGAGTATTCTTAAGATCCCTTAACCCTATGGTTTGGACAATTGTCGAGCAAGGATGGAATATTCCTATACAACAAGTCATTGTTGATGGTAAAACCATTAGGACTCCCAAATATTAATATAAATGGAGTGCGAATGAGAAGCTAGGCATACCTATGATGTCAAAGCTCTCAATGCGATTTACTGTGTGGTTTCACTTGATGAATTTAAATGCATAGGTACATGTGAAACGAGTAAGAAAGTGTGGGACACGTTCGAAACCACATACGAGAGAGCTAGCATCGTAAAGCGTTAGAAGCTTCAGATCTTAATGACCCAATTCGAAAATATAAAAATGGAAGAATCTGAAACTTTCATGAAGTTTTATTCTAAATTGAATGATATTTGTAACTCCATGTGGGTTGTAGATGAGAGAATCATAGAGGGACTTATATATAGGAAAATACTTAGATCCCTTCCAAATATGTTCACTCCCAAAGTAACCTCAATAGAAGAGTGTACAACATAAACGAGATGAAAGTAAAAGAAACTTATAGGTTCTGTAAGACCCTGTCCATTCTGTACCATTTTCTATACTTATGTGCACAATGATCGACGCCCTTGGCCAGACCTGGACTATCCATGCATAGTGCACACCTAATTGACTGAAACCCTAAGACCTTGAAACCTATTTCATATCGACCCCCCATCTGTGAGACTCGTATCCTAGTCCGTACCACTCCGTAGGCTTCCGTGGTCCTCCTGGTCAAATTCTGGCGACCCACCACGCGTAGATAGCAATTGCGCGTAACCCTGAGTCATATCCCATATTCCAGAGTCAGCTCGACCCGAGACCTGTACCCTTACGACCACGCCGTCGCTGCAGTTCCGACACCGCATCTCTCGCGCTGAGACGGTACCCGAGTCAGGAGATGTGGGCCTGTGTTCAGTTCGAGGAAAAAGCCATGCGTTGCAATCTCAAGAGAACATGTCCCATCAATGCCATCAATCAAGTACATGTCCTATCCCCAAAAGCAACCCCTAAAGTCAACTCTCTCTCTGTAACGCCCTGTGTTTTCATGACCCGAGTATGCGACCCGTTTCCCAAAAATCGAGTGTTAACCTTAAAGGATGGTCAAATTTGAGTATACGTTTTTTTTTTCATTTATCTATCAGAGTAAACAGACGAGCGTAGAATGGACAAATCATACATGATGGAAATTTTCATTTATATATAGGATGTACAAGAGGATGCCCATAATGACTTATACAAACCAATGTCTCGATATAACAAATACAAGAATTCACATGATCATGATACATGAGAAATAAAAGAAGAATGTAAACATAAGCCGCAAGACCGCGCGGCTCCTCTTGGCAATACGGCCATGCATCCATGGCACCTGCACAGCTCCTCATCAAGTCTGATCATATACATCATCTGGGCCACCTGTTCTACCTGTACGGTTGTATATTTGATGGATGAGTGACCAGCTCAGTGTAAATTCCCATCAAGATTACACACCGTCCAATTAGGTAAGCATAGTTATAAAACAACAAGGCAATCAAAACAATACATGATGCAGTCTTTTTAAATGCATGGATGTGTGAATGCACATCGACCTGGGGATGCACATCCAGTTGGACTTGGGCTCGTCACCCATGCAAATCATTGACCTGGAAAAATCATCCAGTTGGATAGGGGTCAATAGTCGGTGGTCTGGGAGCTAGCGAAACGATACCCTGAAGATCTTAAGGGCAAGTGATATAACATCCAGAATAGCCATCGTCATCGCCAACATGCTATGGATGCATGATTAGCCAAACCGTTATTAGTCCAGTTACAATCAGCCAATTTAGGTAAGCTCAAGGTCACTATGGGGAGCTCAGAGCCCAGCGTAGGCCGACGGCTTGGGCATAGTGTCCCATTACCACCATCCCCGGCTCATGAGACTACCACTTTAGGATGCTTAATAGGAAACCGTCGACTAGTGGTCAATCATATTACAACATATGGGGCTTACCATCACATGGTTGCACAGTATAAAATATCGAGCCCATATAGGGAAAATATCAAAACAAAACCACGTAGGGTGAGTATTAAAATATACCACATAGGGCGAATATCAAAACCATGCGATAAAAGACCATCCTTGAAAACCGTTGGACACAACAACCCTGGATGGTAGGCCCACATCAATGGTTAATTTAAATCATCATTCAAAAACCACTGAGCCCAAGGTCCATTACTATCACAACCAGTCGAGTTACATCCCAAGTATGGGTGTACACATATAGGTGGGGCTTTTCCCACTAGTGTACCAGTTTAAGTTCCATAAGCAATCCACAAACAATCCACAATCATTAATAATGGTGCAGGATAAACATTAAGCATGTAATATAGAAATTTAATTCCAACAATTAACACATGTGACTATGAAATGGAGATATCAATTGCAAGTTAAAATAAAAACTATAACTTAAGCTAAAGGGAAAATAGAAAGCTCAAGGGGAAGAATCATCACCTTATGTTTTGAATCACCTTCTAGTGTCGCTAAGTGCTTGCGCCCTTAGGATTGTATCCTATCGCAAATCATGAACTTGTACGATTAGATCCAAGTTCTACACACTACCTAGGGTTAAGGTCTAACCTTGGGTTTAGGTTGCTTAGGCTTTTAGGGTTTAGTCCTAGGGGTTGAACTATAACATGTGTGTAATCTTAGTAAAATGTAATAATATGGTTAGTCACCATTCATCGTTGATGATATATATGATTAGTACTTGCGATCATGGTGGTAATAAGTATTACAATGGTAACAAATATTAAAATCTATTATTAATGGTAATAGATTTTCAAGTGATGGGTGCCATACTAATATCATTTAATAGTAGTTTCATTTCTAATAACTAATATTAGGGTAACATGTTAATAGCAATCATTATGATGATAGTTAATATTATGATCTACTATTATGGTAGTATTTGAGAACGGTAAGTAAAATACAACTATTTACTAATTGTAATTTCATTTATAATAACTTGTGTTAGAAGGCACTCAAGTCCTTGAAATGAATGGGGTTTGTAAGGACCCGATGATCAAGGGAACTTGGGCCAGCATTAGGGTGAACCCTAAGTGGCCTAGGCTGGGCCTGAGACTGCCCCTAGTTAAGGCCCGAACTGGGCCTGGTCTGGTCCGACCATTGTTATGCGGCAGCGGCCCCGAAAACTAGGCCTGAACTTACTTGGTTCGGCCCACCCTTGTACTGTCTAACGGAGATCCAGGGAACTGGGTTTTTCCATGATTCCTACGGCCCACAGACCCCAGCCCAAACGTGGCTCAACGGGACTTATGGTGTGGCCCATTAAGACCTACCTCACGTGCGGCCCTCTGGGATACATCTCAGGTGAAGCCCACTGTGGTGTGTGGTGAGGCCCATAGGGCTAGCTGAGACGTGGCCTACTGATGCCTGGAACCGCACAGGCCCATTAAATGGCCCAATTTCTGCTCAGTTTTTGGCCCAACTTAGGGTCCTTTTCAGCTCTGGTAACGGCCCAGCTGAGGCCTGTTCTCAGCTGTTTGCACGGCCTGATGAAGGCTCATATCTCAGCTCATTTGTGGCATGATCTCGGCCCTGATTGTGGCCCCCAGCTGGTACAGGCATGCCCACACGGCAGAAACGTATGGACGACGTGGTTGAAACACACTTATCATGGTGTGCCCCCACGCTGCTAGACGGCGTGTATAAAACACATTTAAATAGGGGGCCCCACGTCCAGGGGCAGATGAATGGTATGGATGAAAAACATACCTCATGGTGGGACCACAACTTGCTGACGTTAAATACATCAGCAATATAGCTGGTGCGTGCGTTACACCAGCCAATCTGTTTTGCATGTCAGGTGGGCTCCACCGTTTGTGTGGACGGATGGCATAGATGAAACACGTACATTAGAGGTGGGTCCATACGTGTGGCCGACCAACTGCTGAGGCAAGCGGATGTGTAACGCCCTGAAAATCGGGGGTCGAGTATAACTCAACTCCCGAGTTCCAACGCATCACTTATGCAACATCAATAATGTTGATTAAATGTTGTCTGTGTTAGAACAATGAACATGAGTGAGATTATACCAAAAATAGTAATTCATACTCCAGATCATTTATATAAAGGCAAGCGGAAGACTGAACTACATATACATGTATGTAATGAAACAAAAATCATTTTTTGTTCTCCAGAGTATGAATCTATCTGAGTTACCATATACATATGTTTGTTCTCCAGAGTATGAATCTATCTGAGTTACCATATACATATGTTTGTTTTGTGAACAAAATGTCAAAAATGATCTAAGAAGTGATCCCTGCAAATCCCGTCAGTGCGGCAGTCTAGTCGAAGCCGCCATAGTACTGCATATACGAGAACTCCTCCTGGTCCTCGTCATGATCAGGCTCCGCCTCCTGAGTCGTCAGTTCGTCTAAACTTGAGACAAAGTCTGGTTGGTGTGCGCGACACCGTCCCGTAACGTGGGAGTGAGTAGCTAACTCAGTGGAAAATAAAGCATAGGTTAACATGTTATCAACACAGTCAAGCAGTAATAATAAAGCAGTAAAGTCAAACACTCCTAGCTACTCTTATTAATGCAAGTATGGATGCAGGTATGATGGATGCCCTCACTGACATACTCCCTCATGCGACACCATCTCACGCTCACGGCATGCTTTCATCCCTCAGTGCTCCATATCTTCCAGGCACATGCAATGCATGATGAGCATGATTACCGAGTTTTTAATTAGTCCATTTCAAACAGCAGGATTGGGAAACTAAGGTACCTCCCTTGTATCATTCCCAAACATGATCCATTCCAGGGTCGTCAGTCCTAGTTAATATCTGACGATGGTGTATTTTCTAGGTCACTGCAGAGGCTGCCAGGGCTGTTATGCACAAAGGTTACACCACTCCCCCATCACCCCCTAAACGATTCATCACAATACAGAAACAGGCCTAATTCATACTCTATATACCGCGGCAAACCCTAAGGCGCACTGCGATTTCAGAGTATGCTCTAGGTCACTACAAAGGGCTGCCAGGGCTATTACGCACAAAGGTTGCACCGCTCCCCCATCACCTTATCAATGTAGGCCGATAGCATGAATATAGTGTCCCATACCACCATAATCGGCTCACGAGTTTAGTTGCTCACTGGTCACTACGGGGAGGCACGTGGCCCCAGCGTAGGCCGACAGCTCGACCACGGTGTCCCATACCACCATGCCCGGCTCATGAGTCTTAGCGGATCGAGGTACCATGGTTAACGGGATTCTCACTGGTAAGTTTGGTACCCTAGGTTCAAGCATTAGCGACCAAACATGGTGAACATACATAAGACACATGGGTTACTTGACGTGCTCGGCTAGCTCGAGCGCACAACAAGTTGAGCGATATGAAGCGCAGAAGCACTTCGTGTGGCCAACCACTATCGCCAACCGAAGTACGACACGGGTTTGCCAAACACATCATGTGAGGCGAGATGAATCTCAACCACGATCTCAAGTCTGGTACCGGATGTCTGGACTATGGACATAGTCCCAAGCTCAATCAATTCTCAACCATAACATGTGGAGTAAAGCATGATAAACAAAGTAATTCAAGCACACTAGCAAGCATGTCATAAAGCATATTATAAAGCATGTTATGAAACAAGTTACAAAGCATGTTAAAAAGCATGTTATAGAGCACTATATAAATAGGGATACAAATACATATATGTCATAAGTGAGTGGTTAGAGTAAACAACCACATGGAGGGAATCATATGTGACTCTAAGGTAGTTGAGAATCCCATCTCAGCACCTACCTAAGGCACAAACATCTAAGCACTTACACCCACAAGCAATTTCACAAACACTTAGAGTGCACTATTTCAACATACATGACGTATGTTAGTGAAATATGTATTAGGGCTGTCCTTTCACCAAACTAGTATTTTATCCGTATATATCATATTCACACAGCAATTAATCATGACAATTACATTTCCAAAATTTATACATATGCGGTATTTTCTAGAATACACAATTTCAACATACATAGTGTATACAAGCAAACATGTATTACGGCAATTCCTTTCGCCAAATAGGTATTTTACTCATATACTATATAATCATACAACAATTAATCATGGCAAATACATTTCCAAAATGTGTACGTATACGGTATTTCTACGTATACCTAGAGTATGTAAAATTCTATATTTTGCATCTTTAATCGAAACAGGAAACGGAAAGCACTTTGTACATGTGCAAATACATGCAGATCATGAATCTATCATTATCTGACATTGAAAGCGTTGAAAACCATAACCTATACACCTAAAGTCCTCACCTTGCACCTTGGAATCACAACAAATCAGCAAGGTTTGATGGGCTTCCGTATTCGGCAGTTTTATAGCCTAAAGAGTGAAACCGGTTAGCTATTTCATAACCAATAACCTTCACACTCTTAAACAGGTCTAGGGTTAGGGTTTCTTAACTTAAAACGGCGTCGGTATCGCCAAGAAAATGTCAAGGAAGGGGTGGTGCAGCCCGTGTGGTGGTCGAAAGCAGTAGGAGGAAGATTCTCCCACAACTCTTAAGCTTTCTCTCTCTTTTTCCTCTCTCACCTTAGGGTTTTATCTCAAATTCGTATGGCTGTGAGAGAGGCTGCCCTAAGGTCCTTATATAGCCCAAAAACTCACCGGAATAGACTTAAGTTCAAGGTATGCTTATATTATAAGCAAATCGGCGTTGTTCCAGCTCAAAAGAGGGTTTCTGGCGGCCCTCCTTGAGCCAAACGTCGGACTTAAGCTCACTAACCTTGGATCTACATGGGGTTATGTTTTCGTCTCGGTCGGATTCCCAGATCACGCGTGGTGGACCATTTTCAGTTCAACGGTCGGTGGGCCTCGATCCGAAATTCCAAGTGCATGTAAATGTTCCTGATCCGAGGGTGTATTTGGGTCAGATTCTGACGGTCTGGTTGCTTATAAAATGTACGCAAGTGATACGTGCCAGATCACTATTCAAGATATTTATTTTGTAAAGAAAACAATGGTTTTCACACTCCCTCGCTCCGGACTCGAGCGAACGGTCGTGGGACATCGTCTGAACTTGATTTCTGAGATGGTTGTCAAGCCCAGCGAGGCGGTCCTGATTCCTTAACTTCGTATTATTCGGACTCCCGATGTACGGTCTAGACCTGATACGGAGTTTCAATTCGTTCCCGAGAGCAGTCGGGTAATGAGTTTGATCCTAGACTTTAGGGTAACCTAGAGTCAATGATTTTGCAAGTTTTGGGTCTTGCAGATCGTATTTAAAGCGATTCCAACGGATTTCATGGCTAATCTTGTTTAGCACTTAGTTAACTTTGTTAAATTTCTAAAGGATTTAATCCTAAGTGATTTCTGGTCGAGGTGGTACTCGAGCCACAGTACGAAAATTTTCAAGTCGTTACAGGATGTTAGTGTTTTCTTCATTAGACAACCGGTCATGTAGGCCCTGTAACGGTAGTAAGGTAGGTCCACCATGTGGACAGCGAGGTGGCTGCCATGGGTGGACAGCGTGGATCAAATACATCCACAAACGGGGAAGAGAGAGGGAGAGAGATCATACCTGGCTGGTTTACAAGAGGCCTACGCCTCCATTCTCTCTCTGATTCTTCCTCCTTTCATTTTCTTTCTCTGTTTTCCTTCTCCCTCTCTCTCATTCTCTTTATTTTTCTTCTTTCTTTCTCCTTCTTTCCTCCTGCTGCTGCTAGAAACGTCCATTCTGATAGACTCGGTACTCTTTGCCGAGGAAGAGGAAGGCTGCCATTAATGGCGTCTCTGGCTTCCCAGCTTCTTTCTTCGATCTAGTCCATCACGACAGTCCGTGGGGGTCCCAGAAAGCTTGCAGACAAGCTCTCTGGAAGTTTAGGGGAGGTTAGGGCTGGCGTTTTAGACTTTGGGAGTTTAGGTGGGTAGTGGGTCGTGGCTGTTGTGAAGACTCCTACCATTCGATCCCTACACCTCTTATGAAGGATCCTGGCTCTCCTTAGACCGTTGGATTGAACCCCAATGGTCAGGATATAGTCTGCTTGAAACCACTCCCAAAACTGTTGGCACAAAGGAAACCAACCGTTGTTTTCTTTCTCTGGTTTTGAGAAATCCTTGTACCATGCAGCTATGAATGGACGACTAATTTTTCTCCAGTTTGAACGGTGGAGATGCAAGAATAGGACGTTGCACGGATCTTCCCATTGGCAGCAAGGACAGACTCCATTTTCTAAAACGTTGGTTTTGTAGGAGCCCGTTTGTACCATAAATTGTGCCCACGCACATGCACCCCAACGTGCGAGATGAACAAGGTTTTAGTCGAGCCCAAGCCCTGATCACAATGGACGGTTTGGATCGTGCATGTGGGTACGATGGTGGGCCACATCTGCAGTAAAATGGACGTTCGTCCATCGGTTGGTAAAACAGGGGAGAGAGAAAATTTCTCTTTTTTTGGCTAGGCACGGGTCAGCCCGTGCTGACCGTTCTGGCTTGTCTGGTGCACAGCGGGTGTGCACCAGCTGTGTACATGCACCCCACCATGTGGGGTCCACCGTGATGTCTGTGATAAATATACTCCGTCCATTCCGCCATACGTGTCATCTTAGGATGTTTGGTCAAAGGTGAGGTGTATCTAAAACCTAGGTGGGCCATACCAAGTGATTCTCGGCCTTAAGTACGGATCCTTGCTGTTCCGCTAGTTGGGTTATCTTGAATTTGGATGTCAACGGCTAAAATGGTCCCCGAAATTTATCAAACGACTGGGTCCACCTATATTTTGATCTTAAGATATTAATCATTGTTATTAGAATAAGTTTTAATATTTTCTATTATTATTATTATCATTATCATTTTATTATTATTATTATTATTATTATTATTATTATTATTATTATTATTATTATTATTATTATTATTTCCATTTGTGTGCATTGTTAATCATGTGGTGGGTCCGGCTCTGTAGGTTATTAGGGCAGTCTGCCTCAGGATTTTATATTATTATTATCATTATTATCATTTATATACTTTATATTATCACAAGTTATATGAATATTAGTGGAAAATAAACAAGGATTAATATATTATTACTATTATTATTATTATTATTATTATTATTATTATTATTATTATTATTATTATTGTTATCTTAAATTAAGATTGTAGGGCCTACTTCTAGGCAAAATTTTCCTCAAGGTAGATCAACCGTCATGATTCATGAACTTAATCCCTAACTAACTTTAAATGTTAATAGGGACACACTGCATGGATGTCAAATTACTAATATTTGATACCTTGCTCATTAAACCAATCTCAATGGTTGGATTTACAATGGAATGTAGGTGGATTTTCACTTACGCTAGATTTGTATTTATACTAAGTTACGTTACACGGTAGCACCCGAGTACTCCAAAGCACGGGGTGTTACAATCTACTCCCCTTAAAGAAGAATCTTGTCCCCGAGATTCAGTGCTTCCATTATGATTAGGGACGATGATAATGCTTGTGGTAATTTTAAACATTCCTTATTTTCCTATATGTACAAACGTATACCACTAGGTGCCTAAAACTGAGGTTGTTACAGCCTACCCCCCTTAAAGAGAAATAATTAAGGCTCTACTTCAACCTTTAATGATACATGTACCTATTATTAATATTACGAGTGGTTCAATTATCCTAAAGATGTATCCTATGTCTATGTATGAAATCCTAACGAGCTTTATTTAAGTTCTCAGAACCCTTAATTCCTCGTCTAGCGAATCAATTAAGGCATCTAAGACCCACTAAGGGTCAAGAATTGTAAGACCTGTACCCTAGTCCGTACCGTTTCGTATGCGTCCGTGGTCCTTCCGGTCAAATTCTGGCAATCCTCGACTCGTATCCAACATTGCGCACGATCTTAAGCTGAGTCCTGCCTATCAAAGGCGGCTCGATCCGAAACTCGTACCTTGGCGACCGCGCCGTCGCCGCGGTTCTAACGCCGTGACTCACGTACCGAACCAATACCTAGGCTGGAAGATGTCGGTCTGCGTTCATTTTGAAGAAACGCCGCACGTTGCGAATCTCTAGGGAATCTCTACGATATATCCCATCAATCCATCAATCAATCAATGTCAAGTCACTCCATACCCCAAGTACAACAACCCATGCCTCCTTTATTCAAAGTCAACTCTCTCTCCCATTTTTCAAAGCCACCCTTACCCATGACATCATCACACCACTCCCTCCATCCCTTATTTCTTTATTTTATTTCTTTCTCTCTCTCATTCTCTCATTCCCTCCCTCTCACACCTCTAAGCCTCTCTAAGCAACCCAATCTCCCAAAAAATTTCTAAGTGTGGCCCACCTCCTCATCTTCCATCTCGACCGTCCAATCATCATCCGCACCGTTAAAACCCAAGCAAATGAGCTAAGGAGGCTTAAGGAGCAAGGAAAAGGCCAATAAGGTGGGTGAACTTTGATTTTTATCGTTGATTGCATGATTTAAGGGCCCACTTATTGGTGAGACCCATTTCGATGTATGTAATATGTCCATGAGGGGCCCATAGTGGCGGGGTCCCTCTATGATCACCGTTTCTCTCTCTCTCTTTCTCTCTTTCTTTGAATGGTGATGGTGATGAATGGATGAGTGTGGCCCACTATGAATCACATATATTTTTTTGAATGTGGGACCCATCGAATGAATAGGTTAGATCTATGCCATCCAGCCCATTAGCGGGCCCAGATGGAAGGAAAACATAAATATTACAGTGGGCCACGTTCATGTGGAACCCACCTTGATGAGTGGACCACGTGTACGTGGGACCCACCACCGTGGAGTGTATATCCATGCCGTCCATCGTCTCTGGACGCTGGACGGGTTGAGTTAAAATGGAGTGCGTGTACTAACATGGTGGTGTACTAACCAGCTAACAAAAAAAACGTAAGTAGCTTTTGGGGTGTCCGCTCATATAGGTCCCACCTTAATGTATGAGACTGATCCACGCCGTCCATTCTGTCCTTCAGATCATTTTAGGCGTTGAGCCAAAATCGTAAGGTGATCTGATCACCGGGTGGGCCATACCCTCTAAAACCATGTAAAGACATGCCAGAACATATAAAAGTACTCGGTGGGACCCACCTGAAGATTGGATGTAGCTGAAACTCGGTCTGGAAGGCTAGAAAAGTGGGACACACATAATGGGAGGGTTGGATTGTGAATCACATCTCGGTGGGCCCCAAAACCAAAAAAAAGAAGAAGAAGAAAACAGCAGCGCTGTTGCTGCTCTGACAGGCGCAGGCAGCGCCTGCGCTGGCCGCTGGAGGACGGACGGGCTAGGCCTCACGGCCCAGCTGTGGGCCCCACCATGGTGCGCTTCGACCATCTGCACCGTGCATTTGATGGTTCTCCTTTAAATTATGGGGTATCCTAAAAATCAGCCGTATACAGAACTTAGGTGGGCCATACCATCTAAAGTCATGTGAAGACATGCCTAAACATATAAAACCACTTGGTGGGGCCTACCTGAGATTTGGACACGGCTGAAACTTGGTCTGAACCCTCAACCAGGTGGGACACACACACATTGGGTGGACTGGATTTGTAAACCACATTTCGGTGGGCCCCACCCACCCAGGTCCACGTGACACGTGAATAGGTTAGACGGCAAATGAACGTTACAGTGGGCCCCTTGGTCCATGTGACCATATCAATAGGATGGCTGGAAAATAAACATTTTGGTGGGGCCCCTATTCATGTGGCCTTATCAACAGATTGGATAGTAAAATAAACATTATGGTGGGCTTCACATGTGGCCCACTTGGATGCATATGGGCCCATGTACTTAGGCCCATCTTGATGTATTTTTTTGGCCTATTAATAAGGCCTGCTTGGATATTTATAGGCCTATTATTGAGGCCCACTTTGGTATATATATGGGCCCATGTATTTAGGCCATCTTGACGTGTTTATGGGCCCGTTGTTGAGGCCTAACTTGATATGTATAGACCCACGTCATGAGGCCCATCAGAGGTATTTGTGGTCCATTGTTGAGGCCCACTTTGATATGTATATGGCCTATGTGATTAGGCCCATTTGATTCACATAAAGCTTATGCGATCGGGCTAATTTTAATACATTCTCAGGCCCATGGATGATGGCCCATTGCAATGTACCTAAGGCCCATTGGTGAGGTTCATTGAAGTGGCCCACTCGATGAATATAAGGCCTATGAGATACGGCCCATTTGATGTATTTAGGGCCCAGTGGGATGTACCTAAGGCACATTGCAATGTGTGATTCCACCAGGATTTATTTAATGGTATTTGAGGTGAGCCGAGCCTTGGGGACAATGTTGGTTTGATGTCCACATTGTACGAGTAATGTTGGTTCGATGTCCACATTATAACTCTCCCTAAGGCCACTGATAGGCCCGTATCTGTTTCATGTAGGCCATCTAGGCCCATCTTCATTGAGAGGGTAGTTTATTGCTTTATAACATGTTTAGCACAGCCCCATGATTCATGATCATACGCATCATATGTATGCTTGAGATGAGGAGTGTCTGATCATAGCATATGCCTTCGGGCAGACTGTTTACGGACTCCCTGATAGTCGGAGTTACCCTACATGAGCGCGTGCTTCACGCAGGATGGTTGCATGATTGGTAGTGTGGTTCATACATTTGCATCTGTGAGATTGTGATATGCTCTAGCGACATCAGGGCCATAGCCTCCACAGATATATCGTAGGTGGCTGGTTGGATACCAGAAAAAAAATCTTGTTCTAAGCAATTAGGGTGCCATAGATGTCCCTAGGTGAGAGTCCCTGAACCCGATGGTACCAGAGGATGACTCCAACATCGAGACTGAGTGGATATATGAGCGCACGAGGGCCGAATATCATGAGGCTGCGTCTCCCACTGTGTCGTGGTCGGTTGGAAAGTAGTGGTGGCCTTACTCGCCCGAGAGCAGGGGGCATTACTAGGCTGAGTTTGACCAGCTCGGAAATGGGTTCGCTATCGACGTGCCGGATAGGTATTGACTGACTATTGGCTAGGCGGATAGTGAGGTTTCTTACGCTCACTTGGACTGTGCTGCTTGGAGAGAGACAGTGCCATTTGGAGTGTACTGAACTCCGGTGATTATCCAGACTGAGAACCGTACTGATTTGATGCTCTAATGAGGAGTTGCGCATTGGTATGAGGATTGGCATGCTTGACTTACATATTGCATCGCATGGCCTTGATATGGCCGATAACATTCACATCTTGTACTGCATAGCCTTGGTACGGCTGGTTGCATTTACGTACTCATCAGCATGATTCCGCATTACTCCGGCATTGCATTCTGAGCACGTTCGAACACACTTACACCACCCTCTAAGCTTTCTATTAGCTTATGCACGATTGATGCGTGCAGGTGACGCCAGGACGCAGCTGTAGTCTCGTCGTAGTTGGAGCGTGCCGCCGAGCTTTTGGAGTTTTTGTTATTTGCACTATCTTGTATTTGAAAAGGCCTAGCTATATGTCCTAGAGGGGGGGGGGGGGGGGTGAATAGGACATTGCCAAATAAAATTTATAACAGCGGAATTAAGAACACTATGATAGCCAAATTCAACTATAATGTAAGAAAGTAAAACAACCTCAAAAATTAGATCTTGAGAGGTTGATACAAATGTTGTTCTAAGGACAACCTTTCACCAAAAACTAAAGTTTATGGTAGGACAACCTTATTTCTAGAAAGATATTTGTATCAAATCTCAAACCAAAGAGGAATAAAGAAATGAATACAAACTGAATTGAAATAAATTGTAATTACAAATGTATTGTTCTAGGGACAGCCATACACCATAAAAATGGCAGGGCAACCTTGCTGGAACAACTTTAAAGGAAATTTAAATTCAAGTAAATAAAGGAATAGCAGAAAGTAAATTCTAAACTATTACAAAATTCTCACAAAGCTTGAATTAAATGATTACAACATTCACCACATTCATACATCCCACAAAAGAATAATTAAAGATTAGAAATGTAAATCATTCAACCATAACACAAGGGATTATAGTGGTTCGCCTGTGTATTCACCAACTGTTAAACAACAGCCACACAAAATGCTACTCCACTCCTAATATCCTCACACAGGGGATATTAGCGTTCACTAATAAAATAGGTTTTCACAGGTTCACCAAAAACCTTTACAATTGTGTCTTTGTCTGTGGGCTTACACAATTAAAAACTCCACTTCTGAGTTTTCCTGGCTCTCCTCAGATAACCAATACAACAAGATTTTTCTGGCAAATCTTGAAAGAAACCAAAAACAGAAAGGAATTTACAATTAAATGTAAAATACCTGAATATCTCCTTCAATGTAGCAGCCCAGTAGAACCAAATCAGAGTAGATGATTGAATGTCCAAGTTCAATGTCCAGTACTCAATTACAAAGGTTCTAATTCTAATAGATTTTAAATTTAACCAAGTAGGGCTTGCCTTAATTGATTTTGATTCCAAAGAAAGGGAATAGCGATTCCTCTTATCAATTTAGATTGGAATATCAGAAACAAAATCAATTAAATAAAGCTAAGGAAAGAGAATTAAATAAGCACACTTAGCTTAGATGGAGCACAGAAATATCTCTCAGAAGTTCGACGAAGATTGGCTTGAAAGGATTAATTAATTCAATGATTTCTTCTGAAATTCATGCTCTATTTATAGGTGAGCAGATCGCACCTTCGACTGGTCTAAGGAATCCTTCGACTAGTCGAAGAAATAACAAATTTGAAAAAGATCGGGCGCGATAAGCTTTGACCGTTCTATGACTGGTCGAACACCTCCTTCGACTGGTCGTAGGTCACCTTCGACTGGTCGTAGGTCTCCTACGACCGGTTGTAAGCCCCGTATCTTAGACCGTACCATTCCATAGGCTTCCGCGGTTCCCGGTCAAATTCCGGCGACCTACGATCTGTTACCGGCGTTTGCGCACGATCCCAAGCCGAGTCCTACACATCTGAGTCAACTCGACCCGAGACATATACCAGTGCGACCGTGCCGTCGCCGCGGTTCCGATGCCGCGACTCGCGCGCCGACCCGATACCTAGGCCAGGAGATGTGGGCCAGCGTTCAGTTCGAGGAAAACACCGCGCGTTGCAAATCCCAAGAGAATCTATCAAATCCATCACATCAATCACTTTACTTGTCAAAAGTACACCCATCACTCAACCCATTACTCTCCCCATGCCCAAGTACAAAAAGCAACCCAAAAAGTCAACATTCCCATCACCTCACCATCCCTCTTCCCATCACTCCATCACTCACATCATTTCTCTCTCTTTCTCCCTCTCTCCCTCATTCCCTCTCTTTCATTCTCTCTCTTTCATCCTCCAAGCAAGAATCGTCCATGGCTTCCATGGAGAAACTAGTTATGGCCCACCTTCCTACCACCAAATCCAATCCTTAGATCATCATCTCAACCGTTGAAAATGTCCTCTTGGAGCTCTAGAGTGCATAGGCGGAAGAAGGAATAGGCGATCACAGGTGGGTGCTTTTTATTATTTAGTCCTCTGTATCCAGGACGTGAGATGCGGTCATCATGTTTAATAAAATAAAATAGAAAAGAAGAAAGAAAATGTATATAATATAATATAAGAAATATTATTATTAATATATATATATATATATATATATATATATATATATATATATATATATGATGGTGCCCCTACGTGGGACCCACCTTTATCTTGACATCTTCACCGTCCAGATGGGAATGGACAGCCTTCTGCCACCGTACATGTATATATATAATATATAATATTATATTATATAATGTTTTATATATTAATAACATTAAAGGAGTGGGCCACTGCTACGTGGGACCCACCCACTGTCAGCTACTGAACGTGGGAGTAAACCCATGCTGCCCATTTATCTGGTGGGACCCACCGTCGCTGGACGGCCAGAGGTCTCCCGGGGAGTGGGGTCCACACGTGTGGACCACATGTGATGTATGGTCTTATCCACACCGTCTAACAGTGTGGACTCCACAGTGATGTATGGTTTGTATCCCACCGTCCATAGGCAGGGACGGTGGGCAGCTGTGATGTATGTGTTTCATTCATGCTGCATAGCAGCTGTGGGACCCACGCACGTGTGGACTCCACATGATGCCTGTGTTTATCAATGCCGTCCATCTGTTTTACATCCACCGTCCAGATGGCTGGACGGTGGACACTACCATGATGTACTGTTTCATCCACGTCGTCCAACTGTGTGGGACCACCCTGGCATGTGGGTTCCATCCCCACCGTCCATCCACTTGCTAGGATGTGGACCCATCCATGTGGGACTCACCTGATGAAGTGATGGGCTGGTGCATCTCACACCATCAGCTTGCAGGATGTCAGCAACTCCGTGGACCACACTATCCAGGTGTGGGGCCCACCATAGGATGTATGTATTATATCATAACCGGCTATCAAGTGGACCATCCTACAAGAAACAGTGGGGGAATTGAAAGGATACCCTTGAAACCCTTTTGGATACACAGGAGCTTTGGGTTAATGAGATATTCCACTTAATTCAGGTCCTTGTGACCTTATGAGATAAATGTTACGGTGGCCCTATAGGATTTTAACTGTGGAAATTGTCATCTCCACTGCTATGTTACTCGTTGTTGTATGGTCCAGATGATTTTTCGATACGATTCATTTTTTTTTTGGGAATGTGTGCAACCCACTTGATGTAGTTGAGGCCCATGTGCAGGGCCCACCTATTGTGCATATGAGGCCCATTGATGTGGCTCACTTGTTATATTTGAGGCCAATGGGTTACAACCCATTATGATGTACTGAGGCACATGGGTTGTGGCCCATTGAGATGTATTTTCGGCCCATATGTCGTGGCCCATTGAGATGTATTTTCAGCCCATATGTCGTGGCCCATTGTGATGTATTCCAGGCCCATGGTTGAGGCCCAGTGCGATGTATGTATGGCCTGTTAAGTTGTGTATGAATTCCTTGTATAGGCCACTCCTTGGGAGCAATGTTGGTTAGATGGTCACATTGTTGGGCAATGATGGTTTAATGTCCACATTGTGACCTTCCCTTAGGCCTCGTTAGGCCCATTCTCATCATTCTCTTAGTGGGTTAACCCAAATAAGTGGGCCCCATTCGCTATGAACGGATGGCTCCGTGTTACCGGATTTGATATACCCACGGCCGAGGGCCGATCTTCATATTATGGTTGATCGGTTGTTCATCTATGGACCCCGCCCTGTTTATGTGCTGGTTATCGGTATCGATTGTCGATACCGATCATTGGTTCTGATTATCGTGACCGATTTACCGACTCTGATTATTGATCTATCGATTCTGATTGCCATGACCGATTGTCGACCCCGTTTGCCGTGACCGATTGATCGATCGATTCTGATTATCGTGACCGATTGCCGACCCCGGTTGACGTGACCGATTTGCCGATTCTGATTATCGACCGATCCTGATTATCGTGACCGATTTACCGACTCTGATTTTCGATCGATTCTGATTGTCGTGACCGATTACCGACTCCGATCGGTGACTGATTTACCGATTCTGATTATCAATCGATTCCGATTGTCGTGACCGATCACCGATTCCGATTGACGTGACCGACTTGCCGATTCTGATTATCGAGGCCGATTCTGATTTGTCAAGGTCGATTGCATAGGCTGATTCCAATTGTCGAGGCCGAGTATCGAGGCCGATTCCGAGTGTCGATTCCGATTGTCGAGGCCGATTCCAATTGCTAAGACCGATTGTCGTGACCTATGTGATGTATATGCGACCCGTAGTTGAGGCCCATTGTGACACGTATTAGGACCATGATGCATGGCCCATTTGATGTATTCCAGACCCATGTGTAGGGCCCACATGTCATATATTTGAGGCCCATGGGCAAGGCCCATTGTGATGTATTCATGGCCCAGGGGTAAGGCTCATTATGATGTATTCATGGCCTATGGGTAAGGCCCATTGTGATATGTATTAGGCCCATGAGCAGGGTCCACCTGTTGTGTATATGTGACCTTTGAGTAAGGCCCATCGTGTTGTATATTAGGCCTTTGTGTGAGGCCGTGGGCCCATCATATGATTTGGCTCTATGTGGCCATTCCTTGGGGGCAATGTTGGTTGGATGTCCACATTGTCGAGGCCGATTGTTGATGCCGGTTATTGATACCGATTATGAGTGTGTGACAGCATAACATCATGATACATGCCCATACGCATCATCTGCATGTTTGTTATGAGATGTGATTGACCATTGCATATGCCAAAGGCAGGTTGTTCATGGGGATCCCTGATAAGCGGAGTTACCCCACATGAGCGCACGGTATGCGCAGGATTGATGTATGATTGGACTGTATGACTCATGCATCTTGCATTTGTGTGACATGACCACTGTACGCCCTAGTTACATCAGGGTCGTAGCCTCCACAGGTATTTCGTGGATGGCCAGATGGGACACCGGAAATCTGTTCTACATAGGGTGCTATAGATATCCCTGGGTGAAAGTCCCTAAACCCTCTTGGTTCCAGAGGTTGCTCCAACGTCTAGACCGAGTGGATGCATGAGCGCATGAGGGCCGTATACCGTTAGGCCGCGTCTCCCACTGTGTCGCGGTTGGTTGGAAGGGGGTGCGGCCTTACCTGCCCGAGAGGAGGGGGCAATGCTAGGCTGAGTCTGACCAGCTCGAGGAATGGGTCCGCTATCGACGAGCCGGGCACGATATTGGCAGGCGGATAGTGAGGTCTCTTCCACTCACCTTGTTGCGCGCGATGGGGCGGCAATTTGGTTTGGAGTGTAATAGACCCCGGTGATGATCCCAGAGATGAACTGTACTGATATGTGGACTTATTGAGTAGGAGTTGCATGCTCATTCATTCATTCATTCACTATCCACTCGGGCTGGTGGTGCGCAACTATTTGTTGTGTACCTTCGTTATGGCAAGGATTTCGGTTGGGGCGCGCGACTAACCTGAGGTCAGGAGTTTACCACATTGTGTCTGACTATCCAAATTTAGGTATGGGACTGGTTTGGATAGAAGTCCCTTGTGGTGGATCCCGTAGCCTGCGATACTACGTACTATCATCCCGACTTCACATTCCAGCATGGTCATTCCATTAGCACCACATATTGCATATTGCATTACATCCTCGGCATATAACATTTTGAGTTGCCAGGTTTCTGTATTCCTGTGACTTGGATGAGAGTGATGGTATTCGTTAGCTCTTCCGAATTGCATATTGCATTATATCCCTGGGCATCCGATATTTGATTATTTATGACTCATCATTTGCATAGTTGTCCTATATTGCGTATTCTGATATTGACTGACTTATGGACTTGTCGGTATTTCCGCTTACTCTGTTCTTGCATGATTTATGATCTTGTCGGTATTTCTGTTTACTCTGATAATTCCTGCTCTTGTCAGTATTTCTGCTTATTCCGACATTGTACGATTTAGGGATTACCAAAGTTTCCGGTATTGTATGATTAAGGCATTGTATTGAATACTTAGCACTTATCTTGTGCACATACTTACACCACCCTCTAAGCTTTCTATAAGCTTATGCACGATAGATGCGTGCAGGTAATGTTAGGTTGCAGCAGTGTTGAGCTTGGAGCATGTAGCGGTCCTCTGGAGCTTTATTTTAATTTATGTATTTCCCCTTTCAGCATTGTACTCAAATGATTATATTAGTGGATATGTGATGATGATGTTGCCTTTGTGAATTGGGTAATCTTGTGGTTATGCTTATTACGAGTTAACTATATATTGAAAAAAAAAAAAATCCTCCTTGTAGGATCCCAGGATCGGAATCTAGCATTTGGATGCTAGGAGCCGAGAATGGGGTACTACGGAGGCTGTCGGCACTGGATTCGGCGATCGGGATTCCTGTGAATCCGATCTCCGGGTTTGAGGGCGTGACACCGGTCGAAGACCTTGTGAATTTATCGTTGGACTTTGTGTCGAAGAATTACGACTGGTCGTAGAACCAGTCGACACTGTTCCTACGACCGGTCGAAGAAATCCTTAGACTAGTCGAAGGATAACAGAAAATATCCGATTTTAGTAACAAACTTACGACTGATTGAGGATTTTCTTAGACTGGTCGAAGCAACTCTAGGACTAGTCGAAGAAGGCCTAGGACTAGTCGAAGAACTGACCAAACTTATGTAAAATAAACATTTGATTTATGTATCCAAAGTGACCTACTTATAAGGTCAACCTAAGGTCAGTCAAACCTCAACCATGAAGTCTGGACATTGAAATATTAGGAACTAGCAACCTTGAAGTATGAGCCTTGAAGTCTTGATATAGCTCAATCTTGAAAGTGTCTTGAATACTTCATGAACTGCCTTGTACATGAACTGCCTTGTACATGTCTTGAGTTCTTTATGAACTGACTTATACTCTTCTTGAAGTCTTGAAGCTTGAGTCATGTCTTGTGAGTAGTTCTTGCATTCAACTTTGATCTTTATACTTGTGAGCTTAGCTTGTTCATGAATGTTGATCTTTGAGAGAGCTTCACTTATGCAAGATATAAAACAGAGATTTTGGCACCACAAATTTGACAACAAATAGGGATATAAAATATAGCACTTACAATCTCCCCCTTTGTCAAATTAGTGACAAAACATATAACCACGATAAACATAAACACTTCAATATCCAACAATCGAAGATAAATATAAATACTTCAATATCCAACAATCAAAGATAAACATAAACACTTCAATATTCAACATCCAAACTCATCCAAACTCATTCAACATTCAAACTCATTCAAACTCCCCCTGAGTAACATGAGTAACATAACCACTGCTAAACTCACTCATTCAAACTCCCCCTGAGTAACATGAGTAACATAACCACTGCTACTCCTTTCACCTCTCACCATCACATTGTTAAGTTAAGAACAAACCATTCTCCCCCCTTTTGTCACAATATGACAAAGGAGATATATGAGAGTAAACTAGAGGAGTTATAAGATGAAAGCAAAACAGATATAGAGATACTGTTCATAGCTTAAAAAAATATCCAGCATAAAACAGTGATAGTATCCAACTAAAATTCAGTCAACCAAGAGCTAAATTATAAGGTTATTACAGACCATCAAATCCCAAAAAGACTAGTCAGAATTAGAACTTGACGACGGAGAAGGAATAGAGGGATCAAGTTGGTGCATGCCTTTGTTTAATCTCCGAAGATATTTCCGCATGTACTTGAATTGAGAATCACGAGTAACAGACATGTTTTCTATTTTTTCATTCAAATTCTCAACTTTACCCTCCAATGCACTCAAACGTGCATCAAAATCAGATGGTACAAAATCTAGATCATCTGTCGAATCAGAATCCAGTTCTTCAAAGATATCATCCATATTAATATCATCCCCTGCTTCTTCATGACTACCACCACCACCATTACCATCTTGTTCAGGAAGTAAATCCAGCTTCATCTTGTTGAGATTAGTGTTGTTAAAAATCAGATGATGAATAGGAGCTTCATTAACAGGCATATCAACCAACATATGTGTGGCTAAAACAGTCATTAAGTAACCAAAAGGGATGTCACTATGACCAGGATGGAGTCGAAACTGAAGAAGAAAATGACAGATTAAGGATGGGAGACAAATCTGAGTACCACTGGCAATAGCATGAATAATACGTACCATAAAAGAGGTCAAGTCAGTTTTATTACCTGACCGTGGATACAGATTGGACACAAAAATTCTATGGAGCACTCTGTATTTGGGTAACAAAAACCTTGCGGGAAGCGCATTCCCTTTATATGTCCATTGAACATCCATGTTACACAAATCTCTAGTAAGCATACGTTTTTCAGAAATTGAGGGTTTATCAGTTAGATTATGGATAGGAATACCCTCATCATTAACAGGAATCTCCATAAGGGCTGAAATTAAATGTCTATCAATTTCAAATGGCCCTTCACTAGTAGATATTTTAAAAGTTAAACTATCTAGTGAGAAGTCACTTATGCATGTGAACATGGATTGAGCAATGGACCGGTATGCAGGCCCACCCCAATGCAATAAGTTAGCCCAACCTACAGCTTCAAGCAAAGGTAGGATACCAAAAGGTGCAATATGGTTAACATCAACTGGATGTTCAACAATCACATTACGAGCTTTTAAGTCTATTACATAAGAAGGATCACTAGTCGGCTCAAGGAGATGACGTTTTGTCAATCTGGAGGAAGTGGAAGGACCACGGGAAGTAGATTTTTTACCTCTAGAAGCCATTTGCAACAAGGATATCAAGAAAATTAGAAGTTGCAAAGGATTGAGAAGAGGGTTTCTTCAAAATAGATTTTTCAAAAATATAACCCCAAATCTCAATGAAATCAAAAATAGAAAGCTTCAAGATAGACAAGAGAGTAATCTAGACACTGATTTGCAATAAAAACATAAATGGAACACTAACCTTGAAGAACAAAGATGATGGGTTCGACAAGTCGAAGCTCGGCTCCTTTGAGAGAAAAAAGGAAATGAGGAAGAAAGCAAAAATCCCCAAATTTAAGTGATTTTCGATATATACGACTGGTCGTAGGTATCTACGACCGGTCGTAGGACGACTGGTCGAGTATACTCACGACAGGTCGAAGAAATAAAAAAAATGCATATTTCTTGCAATTTAGAAAGAAAATGAAATTAAACCTAGCAAATATATATATTATGATACATGTAGGCATAAATAATCATTTTAAAATACACATGCCAAGATCAAATTTCATCTTATTAAACCTAATTTTATCAAGAGGTTTAGTGAAAATATCAGCTCTTTGATCTTCAGTAGGAATATATTCCAGAGATATAACTTTTTCTTCTACCAATTCCCTAATATAATGAAATCTAATGTCAATGTGCTTAGTACGAGAATGCTGAATAGGATTTTTTGAAATATTTATTGCACTGGAATTATCACAATGCAATAACATAGAATCCTGTTTAATTCCATAATCACTCAGCATTCGTTGCATCCAAACAAGCTGTGTACATGTATTACCAGTTGCGATATACTCAGCTTCGGCTGTTGAAAGTGATATAGAATTTTGTTTCTTACTAAACCAGGAAACTAGACAATTTCCAATGTAAAAACAACCACCACTGGTTGATTTTCTATCATCTAGATTACCAGCCCAGTCAGCATCCAAGTACCCAGCTAATTGGACACTAGTCTCATGAGGATACCAGAGACCGAGATTTACAGTACTTGCGACATATCTAATAATTCGCTTGACAGCAATCAAGTGTGATTCTTTAGGATCAGATTGATATCTTGCGCAAATACCAACACTTAGAGAAATATCAGGTCTACTAGCAGTTAAATATAACAAACTACCAATCATACTCCGATAAAGTTTTGAATCAACATTTTTACCATTATAGTCTTTTGAGAGTTTCAGGGTAGTACTCATAGGAGTATCGAAATTCTTGCCATTCTTAAATCCAAATCTCTTGATTAGATTCAAAGCATACTTAGATTGAGAGATGAATATTCCTTCAGGTTGCTGCTTAACTTGCAAACCAAGGAAATAAGTCAATTCCCCAACCATGCTCATTTCGAACTGTGATTTCATCAAGTCTGCAAACTTAGTAGTCAAGTTAGTATAAGTTGAACCATAGATGATATCATCAACATAAATCTGCACCATTAAGATATGATCATTATGTTTTTTAACAAATAAAGTTTTATCAACAGATCCCATTTGAAAATTGTGACTTAAAAGAAATGTTGTTAGTTTCTCATACCATGCCCTAGGTGCTTGTTTTAATCCATAAAGTGCCTTTTTAAGCCGATACACATGATCAGTATTTTTGAGATCTTCAAAACCCATTGGTTGTTCAACATAGACTTCTTCATGTAAATCGCCATTTAGAAAAGCACTTTTCATATCCATCTGATAGATCTTTATCTTTCTAAAACATGCAATGGATATAAATAGTCTGATAGATTCAAGACGAACTACTGGTGCAAAAGTTTCATCGAAATCAATTCCTTCAATTTGAGTATAACCTTGAACCACTAGTCTAGCCTTGTTTCTAATTATATTTCCACATTCGTCAGACTTATTTTTGAAAATCCATTTTGTTCCAATGATGTGTTTATCCTTAGGTCTTGGTACGAGATACCAAACATCATTTCTTACGAATTGGTTAAGTTCTTCTTGCATCGCAACAATCCAGTTCTCATCAGCAAGAGCTTCTTTTACATTGGATGGTTCTATTTGGGATGTAAAACATACATAATTACATAAGTCCTCAAGTTGTCTACGGGTGTGAACACCAGTGAGAGGGTTTCCAAGAATTTGAGTGGTTGGATGATCTTTAACAGTCCTCAATTCAGATTCAGTCTGATTTGATGAAGTATCGGGTTTATCAATGATTAAAACTTCATCATTATCTGAATTAGAGATAGGCTTATTTAAGTGATCATCAATGACAACATTGATGGATTCTTGAATCACACCAGTCCTTTTGTTCAGAACCCTATAAGCATGACTGTTTAAGGAATATCCTAGGAAAATCCCTTCATCACTCTTTGTATCAAATTTTTCCAAATTTTCACGATCACGTAAAATATAGCATTTGCTGCCAAAAACTCGAAAGTATTTAACAATAGGCTTTTTATTGAACCACAATTCGTAAGTCGTTTTGTTATTATCTTTGCTAGTGTAGACTCGGTTAATAATATAGCAAGCTATGTTGACTGCTTCAGCCCAAAGATTTTTTGAAAGCTTCATGCTATTCAACATGACATTAGCCATTTCTTGAAGTACTCTATTCTTTCTTTCAACAATTCCATTTTGTTATGGAGTTTTGGGAGCAGAGAATTCATGTAATATTCCTTAGTCGGTACAGAACTTCTCAAAATTGCTATTCTCGAATTCAGATCCATGATCACTACGAATCTTACTGATTTGAGAACATTTTTCAGTTTGAATCCTTCTGAGAACTTTACTTACTTCTTCAAAGGTTTCAGATTTATCCCTTAAGAAGACTACCCATGTAAATCTTGTAAAGTCATCAACTATCACCAAGATATACTTTTTCCCACCACGACTTTCCGTTCTGGTAGGTCCTATCAGATCCATGTGGAGGAGTTCGAGTGGTCTTGATGTGGTATTCGAATTCACCTTTTTGTGTGAGTTCCTTGTTTGTTTGCCTATCTGGCACTCACCACATATTTTATCTAATTTCTGAAGTTTGGGTAAACCTCTTATAAGTTCTCGTTTGCTCAATCTATATAAATTTCGATAATGTACATGTCCAAGACGTTTGTGCCTTAAATCAGTCTCGTCTGTATGGACCATGTGACATGTTTGATTAGATGAGCTGGATTCGCTAATAATATAGCAATTTTCAGATGTTCTACGTCCAGTTAATATTACAGAACCCTTATTGTTTAGTATTTCACAGCTTTGATTAGAAAACCGAACACTATAGTTATTATCACATATTTGAGATATACTAAGCAAGTTATGTTTTAAACCTTCAACATATAAAACATTTTTAAACACAGGAAGATTAAAAGTTGAACCGTACCTTGGCCTATAATCTTGCAATTGCTACCATCACCAAAAGTGACTGAACCATCAGTCATATCTTTCAGATCGGTGAATAAAGCTTTGTCCCCTGTCATATGCCTGGAGCATCCACTGTCTAGGTACCATTTTGAATGACTTGTTGCTTTGAAAGCAATGTGAGCAACCAAGCAGGTGACTTTTGGAACCCATTTCATAACTGTTTTAGGTTTAGGAACATAGTTGGTCTTCTTATGATTATAGTTGTAAGAATGACCTATAGAGTTAGATTTTAAGAGCTCCTTGAGTAAATCAACTATCTTTTCAGCTAGTGGATTTCGTTTCTGATTAAAGTTGAGATGACTGCTTCTAGGTTTTTGAAAAGTTTTTGAATTTCTAGAAAAATCTTGATAAGTACTTTTCCCTTTTGAGTTTGAGGACTCTCCTTTAACAAATATAGGAGGAGTATACTTTTGTTTAGGAGGTAGAGTTTTATCATATCCCAATCTGGATAGATCGCCACATTTTCTTGACCCGGATAAAAGTTTTTCTAACTTTGGATCTCCTTGGGCATATTTCCATGTGTCCTTTAGACTCAGAAGAGAAGATACTTCAGTTTTGAGTTTCTCAATTTCAGAATTCAAATCAATAATTAGGGAGTTACTTGAATTCCAAATCGCATTTTGATTTTTCAAAACAATCTAAAATTTGTGATTTTTCTAAGACAAGCGATTCAAAACATTCTTTGAGTTTAGAAAACTTTTCTTTTTGAAGTTTAAGTTTGACAGCAATTTTACAACTTTCCTTATATAGGGCATTGTAAGCATCTTGAAGATCATCTTCATTTTCACAATCACTACTCAGATTTTCTTCACTTATTGAGTCATTATCTGAAAATGTGAATTTGGCTAGAGTCATAAGAGCTTTAACCTCATTGCTCAACTCAGTTTCAGAATCTTCTGATTCAGAAGAAGCTTCAGAATCAGATGATTCATCCCATGTAGCCAACATACCTTTCTTCTTGGGTTTGTCCTTTTTAGGACATCTATTTGTTAAATGCCCATATTCTTGACAGTTGTAACATTGACTATCTTTCAAAGATTTTCGAAATTTAGGTCTAAACTTCTTTTTATCATTTAATTTTTAAAAATCAACCCTTTTCTTGCTTTTGAAAATCTTGTAAAATTTTTTAGCTAAAAGAGCCATATCATCTTCTGAATCAGAATTTTCTTCTGTATTATATTTAGAAGATTTAAGTGCGATAGATTTACCTTTAGGAGCTTTAAAGTTTAACTCGTAAGTTTGTAGAGAACCAACTAGTTCTTCAACCTTCATATCATCCGTATCACGAAATTCCTGGATTGCGGTTACTTTAGAATTGAACCGTTCAGGAAGTGAGCGTAATATTTTTGCACACACTTTACTTTCTGGGATTTTATCGCCAAGACCCCACATTGAGTTTACAATGTCATTCAATCTAGTATAAAAGTCCATAAACATTTCATTTTCCTCCATATGAATTTCTTCAAATCTGGTTGTGAGGAGTTGGACTTTAGATTTTTTGACAATTGTAGTACCCTCGTGTGTCATTTCTAATATATCCCAGGCTTGCTTTGCAGTATCACAGGAAATAATTCTTTTGAACTCATCCGGTGATAGTGCGCAAGTAATTGCATTTAGTGCTTTAGCATTAGCATTACTCTCACTTTTCTGAAGAGTGGTCCATTGGTAATATGGTGTGACTTTCATAGATTTTGAACCATCAACCCCAGTAACTTCCATGACAGGAGGTTTCCATTCAGTCACTATGGCTTGCCACACATTTTCATCCATTGACTTGAGGAAGATCCTCATTCTGGCTTTCCAATAGGCATAGTTGGAGCCATCAAATGGTGGAGGTCTCGTGACTGAAAGGCTATCAAAATTTGACATCTTTTTAAATAGCTTAGATAGTTAGCTCAGGAAATAAATCCAAATAAATAGCAATAAGAACGAGCTATTAGGCTCTGATACCACTTGAAAAGGCCTAGCTATATGTCCTAGAGAGGGGGGGGGGGGTGAATAGGACAATGCCAAATAAAATTTATAACAGCGGAATTAAGAACACTATGATAGCCAAATTCAACTATAATGTAAGAAAGTAAAACAACTTCAAAAATTAGATCTTGAGAGGTTGATACAAATGTTGTTCTAAGGACAACCTTTCACCAAAAACTAAAGTTTATGGTAGGACAACCTTATTTCTAGAAAGATCTTTGTATCAAATCTCAAACCAAAGAGGAATAAATAAATGAATACAAACTGAATTGAAATAAATTGTAATTACAAATGTATTGTTCTAGGGACAGCCATACACCATAAAAATGGCAGGGCAACCTTGCTGGAACAACTTTAAAGGAAATTTAAATTCAAGTAAATAAAGGAATAGCAGAAAGTAAATTCTAAACTATTACAAAATTCTCACAAAGCTTGAATTAAATGATTACAACATTCACCACATTCATACATCCCACAAAAGAATAATTAAAGATTAGAAATGTAAATCATTCAACCATAACACAAGGGATTATAGTGGTTCGCCTGTGTGTTCACCAACTGTTAAACAACAGCCACACAAAATGCTACTCCACTCCTAATATCCTCACACAGGGGATATTAGCGTTCACTAATAAAATAGGTTTTCACAGGTTCACCAAAAACCTTTACAATTGTGTCTTTGTCTGTGGGCTTACACAATTAAAAACCCCACTTCTGAGTTTTCCTGGCTCTCCTCAGATAACCAATACAACAAGATTTTTCTGGCAAATCTTGAAAGAAACCAAAAACAGAAAGGAATTTACAATTAAATGTAAAATACCTGAATATCTCCTTTGATGTAGCAGCCCGGTAGAACCAAATCAGAGTAGATGATTGAATGTCCAAGTTCAATGTCCAGTACTCAATTACAAAGGTTCTAATTCTAATAGATTTTAAATTTAACCAAGTAGGGCTTGCCTTAATTGATTTTGATTCCAAAGAAAGGGAATAGCGATTCCTCTTATCAATTTAGATTGGAATATCAGAAACAAAATCAATTAAATAAAGCTAAGGAAAGAGAATTAAATAAGCACACTTAGCTTAGATGGAGCACAGAAATATCTCTCAGAAGTTCGACGAAGATTGGCTTGAAAGGATTAATTAATTTAATGATTTCTTCTGAAATTCATGCTCTATTTATAGGTGAGCAGATCGCACCTTCGACTGGTCTAAGGAATCCTTCGACTAGTCGAAGAAATAATAAATTTGAAAAAGATCGGGCGCGATAAGCTTTGACCATTCTACGACTGGTCGAACACCTCCTTCGACTGGTCGTAGGTCACCTTGGACTGGTCGTAGGTCTCCTACGACTGGTCGAAGACCTTGTGAATTTATCGCTGGACTTTGTGTCGAATAATTATGACTGGTCGTAGAACCAGTCGACACTGTTCCTACGACCGGTCGAAGAAATCCGTAGACTAGTCGAAGGATAACAGAAAATATTCGATTTTAGTAACAAACTTACGACTGATTGAGGATTTTCTTAGACTGGTCGAAGCAACTCTAGGACTAGTCGAAGAAGGCCTAGGACTAGTCGAAGAACTGACCAAACTTATGTAAAATAAACATTTGATTTATGTATCCAAAGTGACCTACTTATAAGGTCAACCTAAGGTCAGTCAAACCTCAACCATGAAGTCTAGACATTGAAATATTAGGAACTAGCAACCTTGAAGTATGAGCCTTGAAGTCTTGATATAGCTCAATCTTGAAAGTGTCTTGAATACTTCATGAACTGCCTTGTACATGAACTGCCTTGTACATGTCTTGAGTTCTTTATGAACTGACTTATACTCTTCTTGAAGTCTTGAAGCTTGAGTCATGTCTTGTGAGTAGTTCTTGCATTCAACTTTGATCTTTATACTTGTGAGCTTAGCTTGTTCATGAATGTTGATCTTTGAGAGAGCTTCACTTATGCAAGATATAAAATAGAGATTTTGACACCACAAATTTGACCACAAACAGGGATATAAAATATAGCACTTACAGTATTTCCTTTTTTATACACCTTGTACTCAAAGTTTTTGATCATAGTGGATTTTGTGGTGGTGTTCTTGTGGTTATTGTTCGTGGGTTATGCTTGGTTATGCTCATTTCAAATCAAATTGATATTAGAAATCCTCCTTGTAGCATCTCAGGATCGGAACCTGGTATATGGGTGCCGGGAGCCGAGAATGGGGCACTACGTAGGCTGTTGGCGCCGAATTCGGCAATCGGGAATTTTGTGAGCCCGGTCTCCGAGTTCGGGGCGTGACAAGAATCATTCTAAACCTAATGAATCGTTTTAATGCTTATCAACATCAATTATTATTATTATTATTTTGCAATTACTAAGGTTATCAGTTCATTTATGTGGCAACTAATGGTATTATATCTCTTATATATATATATATATAATATATATATATATATATATATATATATATATATATATATATAGACACACACACACACACACACACACAGAGTTTAAATGATAGTTTTCTCATTGTCTCAAGTACAATGTAGTTTCCTATTTTTTCTGTGTGCGAGCTAACATGAGTAGATGGCTATAGTGGGTTTGAGCCCGATACCTTGATCCTTCGCCTAGGTATAGCAGAGGATTTTGGGTATCAATTCATTACCCTTTTAAACCTCGATCTTCTGCCTGATCAGGGCATTGAGATTTTCTAGTATTTAGAACTTGAGCCAAACCATGTAAACTTTGTATGAATGTGGTTCCATCGACTCATGATCCCAATTATTCTGGACTCATGAGAAATATCGTGTAATCCTATATCCTCATAACGGATAAGACTGCATGGCCCATTACGCTTCTAATGCGCACTCTGATTCCTCAATGCACTAACCAAAAATTTCAGAACCAAGCCTAACCCTAATGTGTGCAGCCTAGGGTTGAAAACTTACCCAAAAACCGTTCAACCTTTCTTCTAATTATTTTACGTATTGGAAATTGTGGTAAATATTATTCCTAAGTAAAGAGATGTGTTATGAAATTCAAATTACAGTTTCTTGGAACGATTCCTTAGGTTTAGGAAGTGCGCATGGTTAATCTAATGGGTAAGAAAATTTTCTATAATTGTAAGTTCGTTTCATATGCTGGAGAATGTAATGGTGTTATTTCTAGTTAATGGAATTTTTGGAAGGTCAGATTTTAGACTTCTTGAAATTGTTCCTTCAAGAGTCAAGTACAAGGAACATCTTTGCCTAGTCATATGTATATCATGGTGGATATTGGTTTCCCTGCAGTACTTATGTTTAGTTTCTACGTCTAATGTATAGACCCGAAGCTTTCAAGGGGGCCTAAGGACATTTCTAAGTTTTACAGTTATCAGAACAATTTTCTAAGGAACCTAAAATCTTGAATTCCTATATTGTCAATTTCTCTTATTCTAAGGGAATCTCACCCAAGTTCAAACGACTAACCTAAGATGTTCAAAGGGGCTTAAGATTTTGAGTCCCTATATTCTCAATTTCTCCTAGCTACAGGAAAAGTTCACAGAAGTTCAAATGGTTACTCTAATAATCTCTAAAGGGACCTAAGTTTTGGTTTCTACATTCTTAAAACTCTTCTAAGTCTAAGGGACATTCACCTAAGTTCAACATTCTAATTTCAAACATTCTAACTCGAGACATTTAAGGCTGGTATAAGATCATTTCCCAAGGCCAAGTTTGTCCAAACAATGCTTTGATACCAACTGTAATGCCCCGTGTTTTCAGGACCCGAGTATGCCACCCGTTTCCCAAAAACCTTAGTGTTAACCTTAAAGGATGGTCAAATTCGAGTATACATTTTTTTTCATTTATCTATCAGAGTAAGCAGACGAGCGTAGAATGGACAAATCATACACGATGGAAATTTTCATTTATATATAGGATGTACAAGAGGATGCCCATAATGACTTATACAAACTAATGTCTCGATATAACAAATACAAGAATTCACATGATCATGATACATGAGAAATAAAAGAAGAATGTAAACATAAGCCGCAAGACCGCGCGGCTCCTCTTGGTAATACGGTCATGTATCCATGGCACCTGCACAGCTCCTCATCAAGTCTGATCATATACATCATCTGGGCCATCTGTTTTACCTGTACGGTTGTATATTTGATGGATGAGTGACCAGCTCAGTGTGAATTCCCCTTAAGATTACACACAGCCACATTATGTAAACATAGTTATAAAACAACAAGGCAATCAAAACAAAACATGATGTAGTCTTTTTAAATGCATGGATGCGTGAATGCATATTGACCTGGGGATGCACATCCAGTCGGACTTGAGCTCGTCACCCATGCAAATCATCAACCTAAGAAAATCATCCAGTTAGACAGGGGTCAATAGTCGGTGGTCTGGAAGCTAGTGAAATGTACCCCGAAGATCCTAAGGGCACGTGCTACAACATCCAAAATAGCCACCCGTCATCGCCAACATGCTATGGATGCATGATTAGTCAAACCATTATTAGTCTAGTTACAATTAGCCAATTTAGGTAAGCCAAGGTCACTACAGGGAGCTCAGATCCTAGTGTAGGCCGACAGCTCGAGCATAGTGTCCCATTACCACCATCCCCAGCTCATGAGACTACCACTTTAGGATGCTTAATGGAAAACCGTCGACTAGTGGTGTAACGCCCTGAAAATCGGGGGTCGAGTAGTAACTCAACTCTTGAGTTCCAGGACATCACTTATGCAATATAGATAATGATGATTAAATGTTGTCTGCATTAATGTAGTGAACATGAGTGAGATTAAGCCAAAACAACATATCATACTCCAGAGACAGTTAAATTGCAAGCGGAAGGCTGTGATAGATATATAAAATATATAAAAACTGTGGTGAGTCTCCAGAGTGTGATAACATTACAGGTTAAATAATTACAAGTATAGTTCCAAAATATACCAAATGTGTAAGTGTAATGGCTTCTATCTCGAGTACCATAGCCCCGTCAATACAATACCAGGTCTTCATAAACCTGACAGAGAACTACATGTAGGAGAACTCCTCCTCCACATCATAGTAGTCTGGCTTTGCTTCATAAGCATCGCCATCACCTGAAACTCAACAAATCTGGTTGGTGTGTACAACACCGTCCCGTAACGTGGGAGTGAGTGATCAACTCAGTGGAACAGTAAAGCATAGGTTAACATGTTATCAATTCGGTCAAGCAGTAATGATAAAGCAGTAAAATCAAACACTCCTAACTACTCTTACTAATGCAAGTATGAATGCAGTCATGATGTATGCCCTCACCACACCCTCCCTCGTGCAACACCATCTTACGTTCGCGGCATGCTTTCATCCCTCAGTGCTCCACATCTTCCAGGCACATGCAATGCATGATGAGAATGATTACCGAGTATTTATTAGTCCATTTCAAACAGCAGGATTGGGAAACTAAGGTACCTCCCTTGTATCATTCCCAAACATGATCCATTCTAGGGTCGTCAGTCCTAGTTAATCTCAGACGATGGTGCATTTTCTAGGTCACTGCAAAGGCTGCCAGGGCTGTTACGCACAAAGGTTACACCACTCCCCCATCACCTCTTTAACGATTCATCACTATACAGAAACAGGCCTAGTTCATACTCTATACACCGCGGCAAAACTTTAAGGCTCACCGCAATTTCAGAGTATGCTCGAGGTCACTACAAAGGGCTGTCAGGGCTGTTACGCACATAGGTTACACCGCTCCCCCATCACCTTATCAATGTAGGCCGACAACACGAATATAGTGTCCCATACCACCATAATCGGCTCATGAGTCTGATTGCTCACTGGTCACTACGGGGAGGCACGTGACCCCAGCGTAGGCCGACAGCTCAACCACGGTGTCCCATACCACCATGCCCGGCTCATGAGTCTTAGCGGATCGAGGTACCATGTTTAAAAGGGATTTTACTGGTAAGTTTGGTACCCTAGGTTCAAGCAGTAACGTCCAAACATGGTGAACATACATTAGACAGATCGGGTTACTTAACGAGCTCGGCTAGCTCGAGCGCACAACAAGTTGAACGACATGAAGTGCATAAGCACTTCGCGTGGCCAACCACTATCGCCAACCGAAGTACGACTTGAGTTCGTCGAACACATCTCACGAGACAAATGAATCTCAACCACGAATTCAATCCCATTACCGATTGCCTAGACTATAATCATAGCCCCAAACCCAATCAATTACAAATAATTAAAGCAGTAATGGATCAAGATTCAAATCATACAATCAAAGTCTGGTATTATCCGTTTAGGGCTGCCAGGGCTATTACACGCATTCGTTACACCACTCCCCCATCACCCATGACAGATCATACAACATAACATGAATTTAAACATATGCTTCACATAGATAAAATCATGCAATCAATTGAGCATGTTATGAAGCACAACACAAGCATGAGTTTGTACATATTCAATTCCTAATCACACAACTATCCAAGGAAATCTACACATAGTTAAAGGAGTTGAGAATCATATCTCAACACCCTTATACATTACAATTTACTAACTACTAATCATTCAGACATTTCAACAAACACTTTAGAATACATACATTGACATACATGACATATGTTGATCACATAGGCATTAGGCCAAATCCTTTCAATAGGGAGTTGCCCCAATCATAACACGCGTACACCCACGTCGGATAGTCATGGAGAGTAGGAATCCAAGTTCCATATTCATTTGAACATTTTCACAAACACTCGGGCTACACATTTTAACATATATAGCGTATAGTGGCCGTGGCGTGATTCAGGGCAAATCCTTTCGTCAAAGGGGTATCGCCAATACAACTATCATATATCCATGACAATCAGTCATGACGAGCACGAATGAGAATTCTATACTCATTCAGTCATATTCACAAACACTTAGAATACACCATTACAACATACATAGTGTATGTTAGCCAAACATGTATTAGGGCTATCCCTTCGCCAGCAAGTATTTTATCCATGTATAATATATTCATACAGCAAATAATCATGGCAAATATATCTCCAAAATTTATACGTATATGGTACTTTCTAGAATACACAATTTCAACATACATAGTGTATATAAGCAAAACATGTATAGGGCGAGTCCTTTCGCCAAACAAGTAATTTATCCACATATAATATATTCATACAACAATTAATCATGTCAAACACATTTCCAAAATTTGTACGTATACGGTACTTTCTACAAATACCTAGAGTATGTAGAATTCCATATTTTTCATCTTTAATCGAAACGGAAAACAGATAGCACTTTGTACATGTGCAATTACATGCAGATCATGAATCTATGATTATCTGACATTGAAAGCGTTGAAAACCATAACCTATACACCTAAAGTCCGCACCTTTTGTCGTAGAATCGTAACGGATCCAATAGGTTTGCTAAGCTTTAGTATTTGACAGTTTGGCAACCTATAGAACGAAATAGGTTAGCTATTTCATAACCTACAACTATCAAAATCCCAAAACAGATTACGGTTAAGGTTTCTTACCTAGAAATGACGCCGGAATCGCCGGGAAAATGCTTAGAAGGAAGTGATTAAGCATGAATAGCAGCAGGGTAGAGCATCAGGGAGATCCTCCCACATCTCCCACACTTTCTCTCTCTCTCTTCTCTCTTCTCTCTCCTAAGCTTTTCTCAAATTCGTATGGCTGAATGAGAGAGGGTTTTAAGGTCCTTATATAGCCTAAAAACTCACCGAAATAGACTCCAGGTCAAAGTATACTTACGTTATAACCAAAGTGGACCTGTTCCAGCTCAACGGAGGACTTCTGGCAGGCCTCCTTGAGCCAAAGGTCGGACTTAAGCTCACTAACACTGGATCTAGGTATAACTAAGTTTTCATTTCAGTAGGGTTTTCAGATCACGCGTAGCGGACCAGTTTCAGTTCAACGGTCAGCGGATCTCGATCGGAGATTCCGAGTACATGGATATGTGTATGAAATTTCTCCTGATCCGAGGGTGTAATTTGGTCTGATTCTGACGGTTTGGTTGCTTAAAACTGATCCGCAAGCGAGAGGTGCCAGATTACTATTTGAGATATTTATTTGTAAAGAAATTCAAGTGTTTTCACACTCCTCAGTCCGGACTCAAGCGAATTACACTGGGACACTATCTGGATTTGATTTTCCAGATGATTGTCAAACCCAGCAAGGCGGTCCTAATTCCTTAACTTCGTATTAATCAGACTTCCGACGTGCGGTCCAGATCTGATATGGAGTTTCGAGAGGCTCCCGAGAGCAGCCGGGTAATGAGATTGATCCTAGATTATAGGGTACTGTAGCATCAATGATTCTACAAGTTTTGGGTCTTGCAGATCGTATTTAAAGTGATTCGAACGAATTCTACTGATTGTTTAGTTCAATACTTAACCAAATTCTGCCCTAATTATGACAGAATACGGTCCTAGGGAAGTTCTACACCTTTTTTTGGCATTTCTAGTTGGTCTATTATTTTAATTATTTTTCTAGTAGTTCATCATCAAATCTACCTCATCTCCACCAAATTTCATTAGGTTTAATATTGTAGAAAAATTCTAAAAATTCCAGAAGCGGCAGCTGTCCAAACAAATTACTTTCGGACAGTTTTCACCACGACCTATATTTAACTATATTAATTATTTTATTATATTTTTTTACTTATTTTTATATGAAATTAGACTTATTAAGCTTCAATCTGGTTTTTAAATCACCCAAATCTGAATTATAACGAAGGAGATATGACTTTTTAAATTCGGACAAAAATTACAGGAAAAGTGGGCGAAAACGGGCCACTGACCCGCTGCGGCCCTGCCAGGCCCACCTTTTGGTGAGGCCTCGCCAACCGGGCGATGCCCTCACCGGTCACTGACCTGTTTGGGGTGATTTTTTCTGTCCGATATGTAAAATGGATGTATTTTACAAACCGGAATGAGTTATTCGATGTGCAATATATGTTTTTGGGGTAGGAGAAGCTGATCTATCCATGTAGCTTACTTATTTCGTAAGATTCCAAATGGTTAATGGTTAAAAACCTATTTTATTTATTTATTTACTATTCATAATAATTTTTAGGTTAATTATTGATCAATATCACCTAAACTTTAAGATTTGTGTCTAATATAAAAGCACTAAAAAAATTTTGAAGGACGAGGTAGTGAAATGTGAGATTTGTGAAGAAAATGTGAGGTTTTCAAGAGAATGGTTTGAAGAAGGGACTTAAGACCCTTGAATTGAGTGTTTGAGAAGTTAAACAGGAGTTAGGATTGTCCCATCGCCTAAAGACGTTTAATTTCAGGTTGGTAAAAAATCCGGGATGTTACAAGTGGTCAATCATATTACAACATATGGGGCTTACTATCGCATGGTTGCACAGTATAAAATATCGAGCCCATATAGGAAAAATATCAAAACAAAACCACGTAGGGTGAGTATCAAAATATGCCACATAGGGCGAATATCAAAACCATGCGATAAAAGACCATCCTTGAAAACCTTGGACACAACAACCCTGGATGGTAGGCCTACATCAATGGTTAATTTAAATCATCATTCAATAACCACTAAGCCCAAGGTCCATTACTATCACAACCAGTCGAGTTACATCCCAATTATGGGTGTACACATATAGGTGGGGGTTTTTCCACTGGTGTACCAGTTTAAGTTCCATAAGTAATCCACAAATAATCCACAATCATTAATAAATGTGCAGGATGAACATTAAGCATGTAATATAGCAATTTAATTCCAACAATTAACATATGTGACTATGAAATGGAGATATCAATTGCAAGTTAAAATAAAAATTATAACTAAGCTAATGGGAAAATGGAAAGCTCAAGGGGAAGAATCATCACCTTTTATTTTGAATCACCATCTAGTGTCGCTAAGTGTTTGCGCCCTTAGGATTGTATCTTATCACAAATCATGAACTTGTACGATTAGATCCAAGTTCTACACACTACCTAGGGTTAAGATCTCAACCTAGGGTTTAGGTTGCTTAGGCTTTTAGGGTTTAGTCTTAGGGGTTGAACTATAACATGTGTGTAATCTTAGTAAAATGTAAAAATATGGTTAGTCACCATTCATCGTTGATGATATATATGATTAGTACTTGTGATCATGGTGGTAATAAGTATTACAATGGTAACAAATATTAAAATCTATTATTAATGGTAATAGATTTTCAAGTGATGGGTGCCATACTAATATCATTTAATAGTAGTTTCATTTCTAATAACTAATATTAGGGTAACATGTTAATAGCAATCATTATGATGATGTTAATATTATGATATACTATTATGGTAGTATTTGAGAACGGTAAGTAAAATACAACTATTTACTAATTGTAATTTCATTTATAATAACTTGTGTTAGAAGGCACTCAAGTCCTTAGAATGAATGGGGTTTGTAAGGACCCGATGATCAAGGGAACTTGGGCCAGCATTTGGGTGAACAGGCCTACCAAGTTTTGTATCCCTAAGTGGCCTATGTTGGGCCTGAGATTACCCCTAGTTAAGGCCCGAACTGGGCCTGGTCTGGCCCGACCATTGTTGTACGGTAGCGGCCCCAAAAACTAGACCTGAACTTGCCTGGTTCGGCCCAGCCTTGTACTATCTAACGGGGATCTAGGGAACTAGGTTTTTCCATGATTCCTACGGCCCACAGACCCTAGCCCAAACGTGGCTCAACGGGACTTATGGTGTGGCCCATTAAGACCTACCTCACGTGCGGCCCTCTGGGATACATCTCAGGTGGAACCCACTGTGGTGTGTGGTGAGGCCCATAGGGCTAGCTGAGACGTGGCCTACTGATGCCTGGAACCGCACAGGCCCATTAAATGGCCCAATTTCTACTCAGTTTTTGGCCCAACTGCGGGTCCTTTTCATCTCTGGTTACGGCCCAGCTGAGGCCTGTTCTCAGCTGTTTGCACGACCTGATGAAGGCTCATATCTCAGCTCATTTGTGGCATGATCTCGGCCCTGATTGTGGCCCCCAGCTGGTACAGGCGTGCCCACATGGCAGAAACGTATGGACGACATGGTTGAAACACACTCATCATGGTGCGCCCCCCACGCTGATGGACAGCGTGTATAAAACACATACAAATAGGGGGCCCCACGTCCGGGGACATATGAACGGTATGGATGAAAAACATACTTCATGGTGGGACCATAACTTGCTGACGTCAAATACATCAGCAATATAGCTGGTGCGTGCGTTACACCAGCCAATCTGCTTTGCATGTCAGGTGGGCTCCACCGTCTATGTGGACGGATGGCATAGATGAAACACGTACATCAGAGGTGGGTCCATATGTGTGGCCCATCAACTGCTGAGGCAAGCGGATGTTCGTGTTTTCTCCATCAGACAGCTGGTCATGCAGGCCCTGTAACGGCAGTAAGGTAGGTCCACCAGGTGGACAGCGAGGTGGCTGCCATGGGTGGACAGTGTGGATCAAATACATCCATCAAGGCGGGCCTCAAACGGGGAAGAGAGAGGGAGAGAGATCATACCTGGCTGGTCTGCAAGAGGCATACGCCTCCATTCTCTCTCTGATTCTTCCTCCTTTCGTTTTCTTTCTCTATTTTCCTTCTCCCTCTCTCTCCTTCTCTTTATTTTTCTTCTTTCTTTCTCCTTCTTTCCTCCTGCTGCTACTAGAAACGTCCATTTGGACAGACTCGGTACTCTTTTCTAAGGAAGACGGGCTGCCATTAATAGTGTCTCTGGCTTCCCAGCTTCTTTCTTCGATCCAGTCCGTCACGACAGTCTGTGGGGGTCCCAGAAAGTTTGCAGACAAGCTCTCTGGAAGTTTGGGGGAGGTTAGGGCCGGCATTTTAGACGTTGGGAGTTTACGGTGGGTAGTGGGTCATGGCTGCTGTGAAGACTCCTGCCATTCGATCCCTACACCTCTTATGAAGGATCGTGGCTCTCCTTAGACCATTGGATTAAACCCCAATGGTCAGGATATAGTCTGCTCGAAACCACTCCCAAAACTGTTGGCACAAAGGAAACCAACCGTTGTTTTCTTTCTCTGGTTTTGAGAAAACCCTGTACCATGCTGCTACGAATGGACGGCTAATTTTTCTCCAGTTTGAATGGTGGAGATGCAAGAATAGGACGTTGCACGGATCGCCCCATTGGCAGCAAGGACAGACTCCATTTTCTAAAACGTTGGTTTTGTAGGAGCCCGTTTGTACCGTAAATTGTGCCCACGCACTTGAACCCCAACGTGCGAGATGAACAAGGTTTTGGTCGAGCCCAAGCCCTGATCATAATGGACTGTTTGGATTGTGCATGTGGGTACGATGGTGGGCCACATCTGCAGCAAAATGGATGTTCGTCCGTCGGTTGGCAAAACAGGGGGAGAGAGAAAATTTATCTGTTTTTGGCTAGGCACGAGTCAGCCCGTGCTGACCGTTCTGGCTTGTCTGGTGCACAGCGGGTGTGCACCAGCTGTGTACACGCACCCCACCATGTGGGGTCCACCGTGATGTCTATGATAAATCTACTCCGTCCATTCTGCCATACGCGTCATCTTAGGATGTTTAGTCAAAGGTGAGGTGTATCCAAAACCTAGGTGGGCCATACCAAGTGATTCTCGGCCTTAAGTATGGATCCTTACTGATCCACTAGTCAGGTTATCTTGAATTTGGACGTCAACGGCTAAAATGGTCCCCGAAATTTATCAGACGACTGGGTCCACCTATATTTTGATCTTAAGATATTAATCATTGTTATTAGAATAAGTTTTAATATTTATTATTATCATTTTATTATTATTATTATTATTTCCATTTGTGTGCATTATTAATCATGTGGTGGGTCCGGCTCTGTAGGTTATTAGGGCAGTCTGCCTCAAAATTTTATATTATTATTATTATTATTATCATTTATATACTCTATATTATTACAAGTTATATGAATATTAGTGGAAAATAAATGAGGATTAATATATTATTATTATTATTATTATTATTATTGTTATCTTAAATTAAGATTGTAGGGCCTACTTCCAGGCAAAATTTTCCTCAAGGTAGATCAACTGTCATGATTCATGTACCTAATCCCTAACTAACTTTAAACGTTAATTGGGACACACTGCATGGATGTCAAATTACTAATATTCGATACCTTGCCCATTCAACCAATCTCAACGGTTGGATTTACAATGGAATGTAGGTGGATTTTCACTTAAGCTAGATTTGTATTTATACTAAGTTACGTTACACGGTAGCACCCGAGTACTCCAAAGCATGGGGTGTTACACACAATCTCTCTCTCTCAACCCTTACATGTCAAGTACACACCCATCACTCCATCACTCACACCCATCCCCCTCTCTCTCTTTACATCCCATCCTCTCTCTCTCTCTCTCACTCTCTCTCTCTCTCTCTCTCTCTCTCTCTCTCTCTCTCATTTTCCCCATTTTCAAGCAAGCTCCCATGGGAGAGAACCATCCAACCTTCCGTGAAAGAAGCTTGGTGTGGCCTTTCTTCCTACCTCCCATCTCCACCATCCAACCGTCCAAAGTCCATCATCCTCCATCAAACTCTAAGCTTTGGAGCTAGGGAGTCCAAGAAGAAGTCTAGGTGGGTGATTTTATGATTTTTCAACCGTTGATTGTGTATTTGAGGACCCACATGTGGTGGGACCCATCTTAATGTATGCATTGTGTAGGGAGGGCCCATAGTGGCGGGGCCCCTCCCCATCACGCGTCTCTCTATTTCTCTCTCTCTCTCTCTCTCTCTCTCTCCCTTTTTCTCTGATTTTATGGCCCACCTTGATGTGTGTTTCGCATCCACGCCATCCACCAAACAGGGCCACCGCTGTCCAGCAGCATCACTTGTTGCCCGTCCTTGATCGGACCTTGGATGATGGGAAAATACAAAATATCAACTTGATCCGATCAAGTGGGCCACGTACACGTGGACCCATCTTGATGCGTTATCCACGCCGTCCATCCAGAAAATGAGGCAGATCTAAATCCCAGGTGGATCACACTACCATCCAGTACGTGGGACGGTGGGGACCATCGATGATGTAAGTGTTTTATCCACTCTGTCCACCGTCCATCTGGATGGTGGGACCCACTTGCATTGTTGGACCCACGACAGGAGGTCCTGTGGGTCCCATTGATGTATGAATTTTATCCAACCGTCCATCACTGGACACTGGACGTTGCAGATTTGCACAACAAATATAATAATAATAAATAATAATAATAATAATAATAATAATATAATATGGTGGGCCCTATGTGGGACCCACCTGATGAGGAAGTTAATTGTCTGACGTACCTCACAATAGCCAAATTGCTGATGTATTGACGTCAGCATGGTTCGTGGGCCACACATGATAGATGTGTTTTATCCCTTCTGCATTGCAGCCGTGGGACCCACACACATGTGGACTCCACCATGCTGTATGTATTTCATCAACACCGTCCAAACGGTGGACCCCACATCAGCAGAGAGCTGCTGGCTGCTCTATGGGTCTGATCATGTGATATCACTACCAAAAAAATGACCAAAGGCTACAGACTATGCTAGCTTTTTGCTACGGATATAAACCGTAGCTATATTGCTACGGCTTAAATCCGTAGCTGAAAATCCTAAACCGTAGCTAAAACACTACCAAAAAAGGGCCAAACGCTACGGACAATAATTGCTATTAGCTACGGATTTAAACCGTAGCTAAAGGCAAGTACGCCACCACGCCATAACTTGAGACGGACGGTCTCACATGGGACTCTATGGGGCCCACTACAATGTGTGTGTTTGATTTAAGCGGTCCATCCATTTTGACAGCTCATTTAACCACACGAGCCCAAAGAATGAGGCAGATCGAAGCTCAAGTGGACCACACCATAGGAAACAGTGGAGATTAAGTGCCTACTATCGATCTGTGGTGTGGTCCACTTGGATCGTCGATCTGTCTCCCTTTTTGGATGACATGTTAAAAATAAAAGCTAAAATGAATGGACGGAGTGGATGAACCATATACATTACAATGGGCCCTACAAATCCCTTGAAAAGACTGTCGTCTTTAGGTCCACGCTGGTAGTACCAAATCCATGCCAAAAAAGGGCCCGTGAGTTTTTTTTTTTTTTTTTTTTGGAAAAGGTTGGAGCTAATTTTAACGTCCCATAAAGTCGAGCTGTGTGGGCCCCACCATGATGTGTTTCGAACATCTACCCCATCAGTCAGATGCACCATTCCATCGTGAGCCTAGATCTCAAAAATAAATTCAATCTGTGACTTGTGTGGGCCACACCACATACAGAAGTGGAGAGGGGCCGTGCACCATTAAAACATTCATAATAATTTTGTGGGCCCACTGAGATGTGGTTTGCAAATCCAACCCATCCATTATGTGTGTCCCACTTGTATGAGGGTTCAGACCAAGTTTCAGACGCATGAAAATTTCAGGTGGGCCCCGCCAAGTGCTTTTATATGTTTTAACGGTGTCTTCACATGATTTTAGATGGTATGGCCCACCTGAGTTCCGTATACGGCTGATTTTTGGGATATCCCATGCTTTAAAGGGAACCCATCAAATTCACGGTATTGATGGTCGACACGCATCACGGTGGGCCCTATCATGGGGTCGAGCGCATAGTACCTTTTCCTTTTTCTTTTTTCTTTTTTTTATTCTCGCGGGCGTAAGGTTTCAGATGCCGCCCTTTCTCAAGGGTTTCTCTATCCCTCTCTCTGTCTCTCCCTTTCAATCTCTTCTCCTCCAGACGTTGAAATTCCAGGCCATCAATCTCCAAATCAAGGTTTCCCACGTTTTGACGGGAAGAATTTCTAGGTTAATCTCTCTCTCTCTCTCTCTCTCTCTCTCTCTCTCTCTCTCACTTCTCCTTTGCATTTTCCAGCGAATCGGGGAGATATCCTGTAAGTTTTGGTTCCGTTACTTCTAATCGCCTTCTCTCTCTCTCTCTGTATAAATTTTCGTTTCTCAAACCTCAAGCTTTCGCTTGGGAAATCCAGTAATTTCAGAGAAAACGAGGAGAGAGGTCTTCTTCCAGGAGATTTTTAGGGTTGCCCTTTGCAATCTTTCTCCGATTGATCCTGCAAAGGCGAGCACGAAATCCTGGTCCTTTCTCATCGCTTCCTCTTAATCTGTTGAAAATTATCTTATTTCCTGTAAGACCCGTATCCTAGTTCGCACTGTTCCGATGAATCCTGCGATCATTTCCGTCGAAGTCCGGCAATCCGTGACTGATAATCGACGTTGCGATCGATCGTAAGTCGTATCCTTTAGATTCGAGTCTGTTTAATCCGAGACCTATATCATTGCGACCGCACCGTCGCCGCGGTTCCAACGCCGCGACTCACGCACCGACCCGATACCCAGGCTAGAAGATGTCGGCCTGCGTTCAATTCGAATAAAACACCGCACGTTGCGAACTTCGAGGGAATCTCTACGAGATGTCCCATCAATCAAATCAATCACTCATGTCAAGTATAAGTCAAGTCACACCTACCCAAGTACAACAACCCATGCCTCTCTCTTACACAAGCAAGCCCAAGTCAACTCTCTCTCTCTCATTTTCAACTCTACCCATGCCCATGACATCATCCCTCATCCCTCCCTCTCCTTTTATTTTATTTTTTTCTCTCTCTCTCTCTCATTCTCCCATTTTCTCCCTCTCCCACGTCCAAGCTCTCCCCAAGTGCAAAAAAAAAATGAGTTGTGTGGCCCACCTTTTCTCTCTCAAAAATCCCTTATCCTAGCCCTTGATTTCCCATCTCCACCGTCAAAGAGGAGCACAAGGAGGGTGGCGTTCCAACGGACCGAAGAGATCAACCGGTGGGTGCTCCTATAGGCTAGTTTTTCATATTTCTATGATGGGCCAAGTGAGGCCTACCGATCAATGGTGTGGATCTCACTTCGGACCCTAAGATGTGGTCGATGGCCCACTTTGATAAATTTTTTATGTATGATTGGATGCAAGGGAGGGCCCATAGTGTCGGGGTCCCTCCATCACACGTGTGTCCCACTCTTTTTATCTCTCTCCCTCTCTCTTTTCATTTTTTTTTCTTTTCTTGTGATGATGTAGTTGATTGGCCCACTTGAATGGACCCCACCATAAGGCTTGTATTATAGCTAATCCATTTATAAGTGGGGCCCACCTTAGATGTAATGTACCCATACCACCCATCATGTGGTGGCCCACTTAAATGGGGCCCACCTCTTAGCATGTTAGGCCGTCCAGCGTCCAGGGACGCTGGACGTGTTTGGAAAAAAAAAAAAAAAAAATACAAATATAAGGTTGGTTTACAAACTTTTGGTGGTCCACTTGTATAGGACCCACCTTGATGTTTGTATCCAATCCAAACCGTCCACCCCTTTTCCTAACTCATTTTAGGCGTTGAGCCAAAATATGAGGTTGATCCGAGATTCAGGCGGGCCATAACTTAGAAAACTACGATTATTACCGTTGAAAAATCACCTGATACTTCGGTACGCCGAAATATATTGAATGTTGGGCTTGATAGGTTGGTCTTGAGAAATAAAAACCAATGGTAGTGGTGGATTTTGTTGACGTGGGCCCCACACCTGAAAAACCTTGGAAAAACCGCTTTAAAAAAAAAAAAATTAAAAAAAAAAATATACAGCAGCACCTGCTGCTGCAGGCGCCGCTGACAGACGCTGCCTGCGTCAGCGTGAAACGGGCAGGGTCCCACGGCTCCAGCCGTGGGCCCCACCTTGATGTTTATTTATCATCCAATCTGTTCATATGGTGGGCCACCCCCTGAAGTAGGTCCCCATCAAGTTTCAGCCGCATCCATGGCTCAGGTAGCCCACACTACAAGAAACAGCGGTGATTGAATTCTACCATTGAAACTCTTTTGGGCCCCACAGAAGTTTCAGATCAAGATGAAATTTGTTTTTCCTTTTCACCGGGTATGTGGGACCTTGTGAACGGGTTGGATGGAAAATAAACATTACAGTGGGCCCCACATGGGACCCACCCAGATGTATGTGTTTTATGCTCACCGTCCAGGCGGACGGTGGCACCCACCTAATGTATGTGTTTTATTCACGCCGTCCAGCAGGCTGCTGGACGGCCAGTAGGCCCCACGTGGGAGCCCATTGTAATGTATGTGTTAGACCGTCCACTGCTGTGAACGGTGGGCCCCACCTGACATTTGGCACGCGCCTGAAGACTGGTCTGAACCCTCAATCAAGTGGGACACCCATGATGGATGGGCTGGATTTGCTGACCACATCTATGTGGGCCCTCAAAAGGGTTATGAATTTTTTTTTAAATGGCGCATGGCCCCCTCCACTTCTGCATGTGGTGTGGCCTGCACAAGCAACGGATTGACTTGATTTTTGAGATCTTGGCCCACCATTGAATGGTGAATCTGACTGATGGGTTTGATGTTTGACAAACATCAGCCATGGGGTCCACTTGGCTTGAACTTATGGGAGCTTAATTGTTAGCTCGAGCTCATTGTACCTTCGTCCTATATATATATATATATAATTATAGGTATATATTATATATATATATATTGTATACATTATGGCGGGCCTTGGAAATTTTAAATGGTGGTTGGGCCCATTTGATCCATGTGATTAGGCCCACCTTAGTGCCTATGTGAGGCCCATGTGATGGGGCCCATATTAATGTATTTGTGGCCATTGTTGAGGCCCACCTTGATGTATATATGGCTCGTGTGTCTAGGCCCATTCAATGTAATTGTGGCCCATGTTACGAGGCCCATTGTGATGTTTTCAAAGGCCCATGGGTTATGGCCCATTGCAATGTACATAAGGCCCACTAATGCGACTTACTTGATTTATGAAAGGCCCATATGAGGCAGCCCATCTGATGTATTTGAGGACTTTGGGTCAAGGCCCAATGAGTTGTGTATCGATCCATCGCAATATGTGATTCCCTATGGTTTGTGTAATGATACTCTATGGTGGGCTATGCCTTGGGAGCAATGTTGGTTTGACGTCCACATTGTAAGTACAGTGTTGGTTAAATGTCCGCATTGTGACTCTCCTTAGGGCCCATCGATAGGCCCGTACTTGTTGTGTGTAAGCCGTCTATGCCCATCTGCGTTGAAAAGATAGTTCATTACTTTATAAAATGCTTAGTATAGTCTCATCATTCATGATCATACGCATCATATGCATGCTTGAGATGAGGGGTGACTGATCATAGCATATGCCTTCGGGTAGACTGTTACGGGCTCCCTGATAGGCGGAGTTACCCTACATGAGCGCGTACTTCATGCAGGATGATTGCATGACTGGTAGTGTGATACATGCACTTGCATTTGTATGATTGTGATATGCCCTAGCGACATCAGGGCCATAGCCTCCACAGACACATCGTGGGTGGCTGGATTGGATACCGGAAATGTTTGGTTCTAGCATACGGGCGCCATAGATGTCCCTGGGTGAAAATCCCTAAACCCGATGGTACCAGAGGATGACTCCAACGTCGAGACCGAGTGGATGTACGAGCGCATGAGGGCCGAATACCAGGAGGCCGCGTCTCCCACTGTGTCGTGGTCGGTTGGAAAGGGGTGTGACCTTACCCGCCTGAGTGAGGGGGCAATTTCTAGGTTGAGTTTGACCAGCTTGAGGAATCGGTCCGCTATCGACGAGCCGGGCCCGATATTGGCAGGCGGATAGTGAGGTCTCTTCCACTCTCCCAGTTGTGCGTTCGGATAGGGGCGGCAAGCTGGCTTGAGTGTACTAGACCCCGGTGATTATCCAGACTGATAACTGTATTGACATGAGGATTGGCATACTTGAGCTGCATTATGCATCGCATGGATATGTGTACTTATGGGTACTGGCACGCTTGCTTTGCATCTCGCATATGACATTTGGCTACATAGGCCTCGCATCGCATGGTCTTGGTATGACCGACAGCATTCATGCCTTGCATTACATAGCTTTATTATAAGCTGATAGCATTCATGGACTTACCGCATATTTCCGCATTACTCTGATATTGTACACTTGGCACTCGCCTTACACACACTTTCACCACCCTCTAAGCTTTTTGTAAGCTTATGCACGATAGATGCGTGCAGGTGGCGTTAGGTTGCAGCAGCGTTGAGCTCGGAGCGTGCAGCAGTCTTCTGGAGCTTTTGTTATTTTCAGTATATTGTATTTCCCTTTAATACGCCTTGTACTCAAAAGTTTTTGTTCATAGTGGATTTTGTGATGGTGTTCTTGTGGTTATTGTTCGTGGGTTATGCTTGTGGTTATGCTCATTACGAATCAAATTGATTATTAGAAATCCTCCTTGTAGCATCCCAGGATCGGAACCTGGCGTATGGGCGCTGGGAGCCGAGAATGGGGTTCTACGGAGGCTGTCGGCGCCGGATTCGGCGATCGGGAATTTTGTGAGCCCGGTCTCCGAGTTTGGGGCGTGACAGAAGTTGGTATCAGAGCATAACTTGGGAATAACCGAGAACAGCATCACATGTTTACTATGAGTTTTAGGCGATTAGGTTCCGAGTGCGAAACCATCCGAGTTAGTTCCCTAACGTGCGATTCTCAAGGTTGATTAGCGTCCTTATTCTTCCTATAGGACATGCCGCGTAGGCCAGTGACCCGATCGACTCCCGTCCCACCACCTGAGGATCACGAGGCTCCAGCTTTACCACCCGCGCCTCCCGTTCCACCGCCAGAGATCCCTGCCCCCTTTCCTGAGGATGACGTTTCTCCACCTGATGCCGGTGAGGATCCGACCGTGTCTGTTAGTGCCTCTCAGTTACAGCAGATGTTGCAGGCTGTGACTGCTGCGCTTCAGGGGCAGGGCAGGCGCCCAGTTGTTTCGCCAGAGCAGGCTGAGCAGGAGCGTGCGAGTGCTCTTCTTCGCGAGTTCAGACGGCTTGATCCTCCGCGTTTCCAGGGCGAGCCAGATCCGACTGCAGCAGAGAGATGGCGCTCCGATGTGGAGAAGATCTTCGATACCATGTCATGCACGACCCAGCATCGAGTTCGGTTAGCGGTATTCCTTTTCCAGGGTGAGGCAGAGCATTGGTGGACCTCCGTTACCCGTGTTGCAGGACCTGATTACGTCTGGACATGGGATGACTTTATCGATAGATTCGAGGAGCAGTACTTCCCTGACCACATTCGACGTCAGAGAGCACTGGAGTTCGAGACTCTGGTGCAGGGGGACATGACCGTGGCGCAATACGCGGCCCGTTTTGTGGCGCTATCGAGGTTTGCGCCATATATGGTTGATGATGAGGGGCGAAAGGCCCGCCGTTTCGAGAACGGCTTACGTTACGGTCTTCGAGGCCGTGTTATTGGGCATGAGCTCCCGACTTTCCAGGCGGTAGTGCGGAGGGCTCAGATTTATGAGGCCGAGTGGGCCAGCGGACAGAGCGATCGAGATCAAAGGAGGGGTCAGAAGAGGCAGGCCCCCTCTAGTAGCTCCCAGCAGCACCGACGACCGCAGAGATACAGGAGCCACCCATCCGCTGGAGCACCAGTAGCACCGACGGCACCCCCAGCGACACCACCTCAGAGACAGCTTTCTGATACCTGCTATGGATGCGGTGGGATAGGACACCGTAGGTGGGAGTGTCCCCGACCTCAGCAGCAGCAGCCGAGAGCACCACAGCAGCCTCCACAGCAGCCGAGAGCACCACAGCAGCCGAGAGCACCGCAGCAACATCCGCAGCAGCAGCGACAGCAGATTCCACCACCGAGGCCCCCTCAGCAGCAGCACCAGCCTCCAGGACCTCCCCCACAGCAGCAGAGGCCTCAGAGGGGACCTGCACCTCGCCAGCAGGCCCAGGGCAGATTTTATGCCGTTCAGCAGGACCCTCAGTCATCAGGAGCAGTCGTCGATGATTCATGTGACTTGGCCCCTACACCATCTTGCTAGATTGCTCCTAAAAGAAACGCCTTAGAAGTTAGAAGCTTGAGAATTCATGGGCGTCATCCCCATCTTTTGATGTATGTTGTACTGTGTTTTGATCATACATAATGTTATGTTCCCTTTCCTCTTATGAGTTACGTTTAGTTGCGATGGTAGTGTAAATTTCGAGGACGAAATTTTTATTAGGTGGGGAGAGCTGTAAGACCCGTATCCTAGTTCGCACTGTTCCGATGAATCCTGCGATCATTTCCGTCGAAGTCCGGCAATCCGTGACTGATAATCGACGTTGCGATCGATCGTAAGTCGTATCCTTTAGATTCGAGTCTGTTTAATCCGAGACCTATATCATTGCGACCGCACCGTCGCCGCGGTTCCAACGCCGCGACTCACGCACCGACCCGATACCCAGGCTAGAAGATGTCGGCCTGCGTTCAATTCGAATAAAACACCGCACGTTGCGAACTTCGAGGGAATCTCTACGAGATGTCCCATCAATCAAATCAATCACTCATGTCAAGTATAAGTCAAGTCACACCTACCCAAGTACAACAACCCATGCCTCTCTCTTACACAAGCAAGCCCAAGTCAACTCTCTCTCTCTCATTTTCAACTCTACCCATGCCCATGACATCATCCCTCCATCCCTCCCTCTCCTTTTATTTTATTTCTTTTCTCTCTCTCTCTCTCATTCTCCCATTTTCTCCCTCTCCCACGTCCAAGCTCTCCCCAAGTGCAAAAAAAAATGAGTTGTGTGGCCCACCTTTTCTCTCTCAAAAATCCCTTATCCTAGCCCTTGATTTCCCATCTCCACCGTCAAAGAGGAGCACAAGGAGGGTGGCGTTCCAACGGACCGAAGAGATCAACCGGTGGGTGCTCCTATAGGCTAGTTTTTCATATTTCTATGATGGGCCAAGTGAGGCCTACCGATCAATGGTGTGGATCTCACTTCGGACCCTAAGATGTGGTCGATGGCCCACTTTGATAAATTTTTTATGTATGATTGGATGCAAGGGAGGGCCCATAGTGTCGGGGTCCCTCCATCACACGTGTGTCCCACTCTTTTTATCTCTCTCCCTCTCTCTTTTCATTTTTTTTTCTTTTCTTGTGATGATGTAGTTGATTGGCCCACTTGAATGGACCCCACCATAAGGCTTGTATTATAGCTAATCCATTTATAAGTGGGGCCCACCTTAGATGTAATGTACCCATACCACCCATCATGTGGTGGCCCACTTAAATGGGGCCCACCTCTTAGCATGTTAGGCCGTCCAGCGTCCAGGGACGCTGGACGTGTTTGGAAAAAAAAAAAAAAAAATACAAATATAAGGTTGGTTTACAAACTTTTTGGTGGTCCACTTGTATAGGACCCACCTTGATGTTTGTATCCAATCCAAACCGTCCACCCCTTTTCCTAACTCATTTTAGGCGTTGAGCCAAAATATGAGGTTGATCCGAGATTCAGGCGGGCCATAACTTAGAAAACTACGATTATTACCGTTGAAAAATCACCTGATACTTCGGTACGCCGAAATATATTGAATGTTGGGCTTGATAGGTTGGTCTTGAGAAATAAAAACCAATGGTAGTGGTGGATTTTGTTGACGTGGGCCCCACACCTGAAAAACCTTGGAAAAAACCGCTTTAAAAAAAAAAAAAAAAAAATTAAAAAAAAAAATATACAGCAGCACCTGCTGCTGCAGGCGCCGCTGACAGACGCTGCCTGCGTCAGCGTGAAACGGGCAGGGTCCCACGGCTCCAGCCGTGGGCCCCACCTTGATGTTTATTTATCATCCAATCTGTTCATATGGTGGGCCACCCCCTGAAGTAGGTCCCCATCAAGTTTCAGCCGCATCCATGGCTCAGGTAGCCCACACTACAAGAAACAGCGGTGATTGAATTCTACCATTGAAACTCTTTTGGGCCCCACAGAAGTTTCAGATCAAGATGAAATTTGTTTTTCCTTTTCACCCGGGTATGTGGGACCTTGTGAACGGGTTGGATGGAAAATAAACATTACAGTGGGCCCCACATGGGACCCACCCAGATGTATGTGTTTTATGCTCACCGTCCAGGCGGACGGTGGCACCCACCTAATGTATGTGTTTTATTCACGCCGTCCAGCAGGCTGCTGGACGGCCAGTAGGCCCCACGTGGGAGCCCATTGTAATGTATGTGTTAGACCGTCCACTGCTGTGAACGGTGGGCCCCACCTGACATTTGGCACGCGCCTGAAGACTGGTCTGAACCCTCAATCAAGTGGGACACCCATGATGGATGGGCTGGATTTGCTGACCACATCTATGTGGGCCCTCAAAAGGGTTATGAATTTTTTTTTAAATGGCGCATGGCCCCCTCCACTTCTGCATGTGGTGTGGCCTGCACAAGCAACGGATTGACTTGATTTTTGAGATCTTGGCCCACCATTGAATGGTGAATCTGACTGATGGGTTTGATGTTTGACAAACATCAGCCATGGGGTCCACTTGGCTTGAACTTATGGGAGCTTAATTGTTAGCTCGAGCTCATTGTACCTTCGTCCTATATATATATATATATAATTATAGGTATATATTATATATATATTATATTGTATACATTATGGCGGGCCTTGGAAATTTTAAATGGTGGTTGGGCCCATTTGATCCATGTGATTAGGCCCACCTTAGTGCCTATGTGAGGCCCATGTGATGGGGCCCATATTAATGTATTTGTGGCCATTGTTGAGGCCCACCTTGATGTATATATGGCTCGTGTGTCTAGGCCCATTCAATGTAATTGTGGCCCATGTTACGAGGCCCATTGTGATGTTTTCAAAGGCCCATGGGTTATGGCCCATTGCAATGTACATAAGGCCCACTAATGCGACTTACTTGATTTATGAAAGGCCCATATGAGGCAGCCCATCTGATGTATTTGAGGACTTTGGGTCAAGGCCCAATGAGTTGTGTATCGATCCATCGCAATATGTGATTCCCTATGGTTTGTGTAATGATACTCTATGGTGGGCTATGCCTTGGGAGCAATGTTGGTTTGACGTCCACATTGTAAGTACAGTGTTGGTTAAATGTCCGCATTGTGACTCTCCTTAGGGCCCATCGATAGGCCCGTACTTGTTGTGTGTAAGCCGTCTATGCCCATCTGCGTTGAAAAGATAGTTCATTACTTTATAAAATGCTTAGTATAGTCTCATCATTCATGATCATACGCATCATATGCATGCTTGAGATGAGGGGTGACTGATCATAGCATATGCCTTCGGGTAGACTGTTACGGGCTCCCTGATAGGCGGAGTTACCCTACATGAGCGCGTACTTCATGCAGGATGATTGCATGACTGGTAGTGTGATACATGCACTTGCATTTGTATGATTGTGATATGCCCTAGCGACATCAGGGCCATAGCCTCCACAGACACATCGTGGGTGGCTGGATTGGATACCGGAAATGTTTGGTTCTAGCATACGGGCGCCATAGATGTCCCTGGGTGAAAATCCCTAAACCCGATGGTACCAGAGGATGACTCCAACGTCGAGACCGAGTGGATGTACGAGCGCATGAGGGCCGAATACCAGGAGGCCGCGTCTCCCACTGTGTCGTGGTCGGTTGGAAAGGGGTGTGACCTTACCCGCCTGAGTGAGGGGGCAATTTCTAGGTTGAGTTTGACCAGCTTGAGGAATCGGTCCGCTATCGACGAGCCGGGCCCGATATTGGCAGGCGGATAGTGAGGTCTCTTCCACTCTCCCAGTTGTGCGTTCGGATAGGGGCGGCAAGCTGGCTTGAGTGTACTAGACCCGGTGATTATCCAGACTGATAACTGTATTGACATGAGGATTGGCATACTTGAGCTGCATTATGCATCGCATGGATATGTGTACTTATGGGTACTGGCACGCTTGCTTTGCATCTCGCATATGACATTTGGCTACATAGGCCTCGCATCGCATGGTCTTGGTATGACCGACAGCATTCATGCCTTGCATTACATAGCTTTATTATAAGCTGATAGCATTCATGGACTTACCGCATATTTCCGCATTACTCTGATATTGTACACTTGGCACTCGCCTTACACACACTTTCACCACCCTCTAAGCTTTTTGTAAGCTTATGCACGATAGATGCGTGCAGGTGGCGTTAGGTTGCAGCAGCGTTGAGCTCGGAGCGTGCAGCAGTCTTCTGGAGCTTTTGTTATTTTCAGTATATTGTATTTCCCTTTAATACGCCTTGTACTCAAAAGTTTTTGTTCATAGTGGATTTTGTGATGGTGTTCTTGTGGTTATTGTTCGTGGGTTATGCTTGTGGTTATGCTCATTACGAATCAAATTGATTATTAGAAATCCTCCTTGTAGCATCCCAGGATCGGAACCTGGCGTATGGGCGCTGGGAGCCGAGAATGGGGTTCTACGGAGGCTGTCGGCGCCGGATTCGGCGATCGGGAATTTTGTGAGCCCGGTCTCCGAGTTTGGGGCGTGACATTTCCTTATCTATGATTGATGAATTTTTAGACGAATTGATAAACAATCTACAATCAATATACATTGTTTAGTCCATAAGATAGATGTCCACAATATCATTGTTCTTTTCATGATGTGTTTATGAAAATGTCATTGCTCATGATGTGTTTTGTGAAAATGCTCATGATCTTGGATTCTACAGTTGCATTTCTAGGTCTCACTGACTTCCTAAATCATGTTTGATAGTCAGTTCAATAGTTATTCCTAATGAGTAGATATCTTTCTGTAGGTATTCTTTCTTACTTTTGGATCTAACTACTTTTGCAGAGTGTAGAGAGGTTGTACATGATCTCGTGCAATGAGGTCTGTTTCACATGTCTTGAAACAATAAAGAAATGGTTATTTCAGTGAATAAGAAAACGTGTCTACAGGTATGATTTGTACATGATCTTGTGCTTATGCAGTGAATCAGAAATGCATCCACAAGTATGATTTCCACATGATCTTGTACTTATTTCAGTTTTATTATTACTATTTGGTTATTAGCATTGGAATATTGGTATCAATTGATCTATCATTGCCTCTTTGGGATAGCTATGTTGTGCATGTATCTAGTTGTGATGCTAGTTGATGGGAGTTGCATATAATTTTTCTTTTTTAATTGAATTTCTACTCTGATGTTTATTCTTCTATGTATTTTTTTAAAACAAATTTTGAGGTGTAGAGAGGTGTGGAGGTGTGGCTTTATGGCATTCTTGATGACTTGGACCAAATTAAGAAATGTTTATGAGTACTTAAAAGGAATGATGGATTGTCATAGGATGCATCTTTTTTATGTTGTTAATCAATATAGAGGCATATGATTTCCTGGCTTTCCTGACATTCAAAAGGAATGATGGATTGTCATAGGATGCATCTATGTTGTTCAAAATCCAAATGGGTTTTCAGGAAATGAAGTTCTAGCAACGATTTCCTGGCTTTCCTGACATTCAAAAATGCTTTCTTTAAGGTCAGTTTGGTATTTTTCCTTCTTTTTTTTTTTTTGTTACCTACTAATTTCCTTTTGAAGTAATCACAATCGTCATGTTCATTATCATCATCTAAGCTTTAACCCTTAAAAAAATCGTATATTTGATTTTTATTTTTATTTTTTTATTTTTAAAATAGGGATTTTTGGAGAAGGCATGGAAGGAAGGCTTTTGTTGTTGCGGGAGCTTTGGGAAGTGGGTATTTTTTGTATAGGATTTATGCTTCTCATACACACAGGATTTCTGATTTGGAGACTCAAATCGATAGCCAGCATGAAATCGATGAGCTCATTAAGGCCCAGTTAAGATCAAAATATTATATATCCTGTTGAAATTCCATTTTTCATTCATTTTTCAGCAATGCTACTATGATGCATTCAGTTCATTTAGTTTTGTGAAGTGTGCCACCCGACATCACTATACACGTGGCACTTGAGATGGTGATTGACACTGTTGGTTTGGTGCAATCATCACACGGATGCGCCATAGCCAGAAAATCAAGATGGGCCTAATTTGTAGAATCCCCCATCAAGAGTAGGGAACATAAGATCAACGGTCTGGATCACCATGCCAGGGGCCTAATCTGTAGAAATGGGTTGATTGAAGCATAGGCATAGAAATCAGGCCCAAGCCTTTCCAATAAACAGTTTTGATTGTTAGAAGACAATCCATATTCAAATACTAAAGTCCTGAAGTATCACATTGCAATACGTTGGAACGTAGTTGAGCAAACCTTTGAAATTATTATTTCATGGTGGAAAAGCAGAAAAATGCTAAGCAGCTTACTTAGGTCAAATGTCGAATTTTTGTCAACTTTCACTTCTTTACCTTTTTTCATGAATATTTAATGAGATGTTGTGTTGCATTATGTAGGGTGCTATGGATTTGCTAATGTCTGTTTACAAAAAGGAGTTCAAAAGCATGGGTGGATATCTCATTGATACATGCCGAGTAAAATACTAATTTTTATCTGCTTTGTAGTTATAAGGTGTTAAAGTCCCTTGATATGCATTGATACACCATCCTCTATACGGGAACACACTGGGCAAGGGTGGAGGGACACTCACACCATAAACGGCTTGTGGGATAATATATTAGGGAGGCATATTTGCTACTCCCGGAATTCGAAAACAAGATCTTCCTCTTTGATGCCATGTCAAACAACCGCTTTCTCTAAAAGCTCGAACCATTAGAGGATGGTGTATTAATGTATATCAAGGGAGTTTATGGCCCTCTGCGGGAAAATATACTACTGGGGCATATTTGTTGCTCCCAGGATTTGAACACTCGACCTTCCACTCTGATACCATGTCAAATCACCACTTGCTCTAAAAGCTCGAGCCTTTAGAGAAAGTGGTTGTTTGACACAAGGCATGCATGATAATTACTATATTTGCATTGACCGGTTTGAACAGTTGCTGAAATTTCCAATCTGGTCAATTTGGCCACTTGCTGTAGTGAGCCCACTTTCTATTTCGCACCAGTTTGATGGACTTTCTCCATTCACTCAATGTTGCATTGGGTTTCTGCACTCTCCAATCCTGTTTTATGATGCTTGGTGGCACTGTTTGAATGGGCATGATTTACACCATTATGTGCTGTGCAATGGAATTTTAATGGACCATATGCAATTGATTTCAAGTAGTTGAAAACGGTGATTAATATTACTTCTGTTTATGGTCAGTTGCAAGATGAGAATGCTGCCTATATAAAATTCGAAAGAGTAGAACAGCTTGTCCTTGCTGTTGGTTCTTATGAAGATAAAATTTTCAAGAAAAGATCAAAGATACAGAAGGTATACCATATATGCAGATCTTTTTGAGGGATGTGTGTTTTTGCATTTTAGCTTTGTTGATTCATGTTTGGCACTCCTGTTTCAATGCCTTGTGTTATACAATTCATCTATTTTGTTGGCACTTGGAGTTTTATGTTCTGGCACTATTACATGTGTTTAAATTTTCGGTTATTGATAGCATAGTTCAAAAACTGAAAAACTCTACTTGACTCGATGTTTAGCTAGGTCGGGTTGACTTGAAGACTCAAATGAGTCTTTATTTGGCTAAACTCAATTTTTTTTTATATATAAAAAATAAATTTATGTTATTGGTATATATGTGTAGCTAAAATATAAAAATAATGGGTTATTGGTACATTGTGGTGTGAGTGCACAGGCGCGTGTGGGGTGTGTGAGTGCATGTGTGTATGATATATATATATATATATATATATATATATATATATATATATATATATATATATAATGTTACAAAGATGCATATGTATTGCGGTTCTTGTTAGTGAGAGATGTTGCTACCTCTACTAGAGGCCTAGAGTTCAAACCTACATTTTACATTTTGTCATAAGAAAAGAAAAGAAGGAAAAATTAAAAAACTCATATCAAGCAACTGATTTGCTTTGAGTCATATTGAGTTGAGTCAAGTCGATGGAGTCATGGGGTAGACTCGACAAGTTACAGAGAGTCAAGGCAACATAACCATTGAGTTGATTCAGTCTATTCACAGAGAGTCAAGGCCGGGTAACACCTGCAACTAATTTTCATGCGCACTTGGCTTGAAATCTCATTGAGCCGATTTGACTAAGCTGAGGTTTAGAACTATGACTGATAGAAATAATACAATGTCAATCTTAATTGGAAACTATACATTGCATTTGTATGTAATTGGGTCCACAATTTATTGGATTCCAACTGTAGCAGAACCAGCGACAATCTATTGCCATGTACATAAAATGATAGTTTGATCTGGCAGAATAAACTCAGTGGAGTAATGTAATTTTCTTTTGAAAAATGTTAAATTTTACCTTCATCTTTAAAACTGGGTTTCCACATTGTTAAAATCTCCATATTGGTCATTACCCTGAAGATTAAATAGATCTCAATTTGAAATCGTCAAGGTAATTTTTCCATACTACCACAGGCGAGCTTCTTTTAGCAAACGTCATACATACTATTTCTCTCCTTAGCAGTCTTAATAGGATAGTCAAGGGAGTCATCATTCACAAAATGCTCTTTAATAGACACGTTTGAAATTATCTTTTGGGTGTTGCAGCATAAGCTTGATCAGTTCCTGCATGAGAGGCTTGAAGCCATGGGTGAAGAAGATTTGGATAATGTGGTAAGAATTGGATATCCTTCACCCGCCATCTATTAGACCATTCCCTTTCATTTACAGTGCCACAAAACTAACGTTGAAATACATTCTCATACAGGAAGAAGACTCAAAATACCAACCAAATGCCTCTTCATTGGAGTTTAATGGTCTTTCAGCTTTCAGATGTTCAGCAACTGATGTACGTCTGTCTCTGTCTTGATCTTACAAGTTTTGGGTTCCTGCATTTTATACCAACAGGCACATCATTGTGAAACAGTTATCAGTCTAGCTGAAGGCATTGTTTTAGAGATGTGTTCTAACTTCTTAATTGTATTCACATGATTCTTTTTCTCTGTCTTCTAGTATTATAAGTGTACCAAGGAATTCATACGGAAGTTAAAGGAATTGCTTCGACAGAGCTCGTACCAATTAAAAACTGGTAATCTGCTTACAAATAAGGTTAGTTTCTTTTGGTTTCAGGTGGGATGCATGCATACGAAGAAACATACAATGCTTGATGTCAGGAAAATTACAGTGCTTAATAGTATTAGGTCAGCCCATCCCAATATATTGCAGATGTGGGGCCAACCATTTGGAATGGTGGATGGTTTGGATCCCATAAATTTCTTACATTGGCTGATTCACCATTCAATTAGGCTCCCTTTTAATGTGGTGTATTGGTTGTAAAGTTAGACTTTTAATTCATGAAAGCTAGAACCATCTTCTATTTTTCTTAATGGATCATGGGTTTGTGTACATCTTTGCTACAGGTCAATCTTCGTTCTGAGGGTTGGAAAGTTCAATATTATAAGGAGAGGTTTTCTGTGGAAAAGCCTGATGAAATTGAAAACAAACGGAAATAAATTGTATGTTAAGCTGCCTTGATATTTGGACGCTGGTACCTTGAATTATTCTAGCTGTTCGTTCACTGTGACTTTGTTAGTAGTGTCTAACTACACATTCCATTCATTTCCGTTCTGTGCATTGGTTTTCCTTTTGATGCATTCACGTAAGAAATCGAAATAATGTTGCTCTGTTCTGTTCTGTTCTGCTTCTTTTGCCAACCTGCTGCTGCATGTAGTTGTCTTGATTTCTCAGTCAAATGGTGATCACTTATTGTGTGCTGACCCAACATAGAACAATTCTTGTTGAACAATACAAATAGGTTTTGCATGCACTTCTGTGGGGCCGTCCAATTTACACATTGAACAATTCTTGTTTAACAATCAAAACTGTTTATACGATGAGTCCCCTGTCTTCTAACAATCTTATAGATAAAATGGTGGCCTATTTAAATAGGGTGGTGCTAAGAAAGTGATCATTTCATCTTGCAACAAAGATGCTCCCATGTTCGTGGGGACCTATGATACCACCAAACCCACAAGATCTGACAGCTTAGTTTTTTTTTTTTTTTTTCACTTGTCCAGTGGCTCTCTTGAATTCAATTTTAGAGTTTTAATGTTTTTAGTAGTTTGCAAATCAACTAATTCAATAACATTGTGTATTTGTCCCATCTATGTTCCATATCATGCTACGTGCTTGGAACTTTCGATGATTTGGAATGAATTTTTAGACAATCTGATAATGTTTGCTTTCAACTTTTGTGTAGGGAAACCTATTGAAATTTACTACGGGATTGGTGCGATGTCCAGTTACCTTATAAAAAGGGCCGAAACCACCCCTCCCAATCTTATTTGTTGGACAGAAGTTATCTGTAGCAGCTACTACAGTTGTAAAAACTATATAATGGCAACTTCAGACCTTTCTTATCTTCTCTGAGCCTATTTGCACTAATGAATCCCCTGTCATCTAACCATTATTTCCAAATACTTATGTAGTGAAGTATTGGTTCTTAATTGATTGAAATGCTCATTGGAATTTCATATTTGTAATAATGTTGTTCTTGCTCCTTTTTATGATTCAGCACAGGTAATTTGGTTTTGCATGCAATCTATTTCTGGAAATGGCACAACTGCTCAGATGCTGACTCGGTTGAGTGTAACCCATCCACCCTTAAAAGTGGGAGCACCCAAATGTGGAATTTAGGTACCATTTGAGTGGAGTTATCTTTTTGCTCTTCATATAATTTTTTTGCTCTTTCAATGCAGCTAGGTACAACATTGGTGCAGTTATCTTGCTCTGGGCACCTATAGTCTTGGTATGTCTCATCCATTATTTGTGCAACTAATGTCTTGAAATGTTTTACAATCTTTAAAATCTTTATATGTAAATTTGTGCCCATTTGCATTGTCGGAGAAACTAAAAAATTTACTCATTCTCAGATTGCAATGTGGAATATGCATCCATTATTCAAAGAAAGGGCGACATTCCAAGCACCCACACTTTCTCTCTTTGCTAGCTAAATTGGTGAGTCTTCTTTCCTTCATACTATATGATTCATTGAAGAAGTGGCCTGGCCATTTGGACAGGCCCATGTTTATATATTATCATGAAATTGATGAAGTAGATCCGGATGTGCGTCGGATCTATCCGGATGTGGAGCGGGGGTCCCTGGAAGGTGGAGCAAAATGCAATCATGACCATCCATCTTCTGGTCTGTATTATATATGGGCCATGGACCAAAAGTTGTCTCAATTGGACAACTGTAAGTAGGATTGTCATAGCACTTGGAAAATTCCAATTCAGATCAAACTCTAAGGGCCTGTTTGGGTTTCTTAAAATATAAATTGATGAAATGTCATATCCATGAAAATGGCATTTTTTTTGTTTGTTTTTGTAAATTTCTTGAAAATGTCATTTCCGTTTCTCTCATTTCTTGAAAAATGCTCTCTAGGTTCAATGAGTTCAAGTCATGAGACAAATTCATTCATGTGCAACGCTTGTTTTCTTTGTTCAGGCTAGTATATATCAGAAGGTTGCTGATTGGATACTTTGGCTTGCAATTGGCAGGTGGTAAATGGTTTTTTTTTGGGCAGGAAAACCCGTCCTGGCCGCTGAAGCAGGGGGCTACACATGCAACTGCACTTGGTGTAAGTGGCTACAGGTTCTGCTTGATAACCATGCTACTTTCATTTTTTTTTTTTGAAATGTTTTCTTGAGCACAAAATCCAAAGGTATGTTGCAAGAAATTCATTGAAGTTATGGTGGCTAGGCACCCCACAATTTCTGCATGCTCATTTCAGTTATGCCCAAAAGATGTGGGCTACATTTCTAGGCAAATTCAACATCAAATGGGCAGAAGTCCTATGATATGTCTGCTGATCAAAACACATGCTCTCTCATTTACCTGGCATTGGAATTGGCCATGGCAGAGGTGCATATTGTAACAACATTCACATATCATCTCTTAATTTATGCACTTCAAACGTTGAGTTCCCCTTACTATGGCCTCAATTCTTGGTCGTGTTGATGAGTTGTGTGAGCTTTCCTTTGAACCAGTGATTCCTAACTAGTCTCTTGGTCTCATTTCAAAGTTATATCTTCTATTTTCCTTATAGTGCTTAATATATTGTTTCTTGTGCAAATCCTATTCATCAATACTTCAGATTGTAATTATTCTTCACTCTGCTTTCTGCTTTTTTCCTTTCATTTTCTTGCTTTTTCTTTCCTTTTCTAGCTTACTGTATCTTGAAGAGAGTCTTCAGTTTCACTACCAGCTTCCACTCTTCAATAGACAAGTCGTCCCAATAATTTGATTTAAGTGTGTCGATAGATTTCCTCGAGATGTGGCTAACGAGCTCATCATCAATCTCAAAATGCCTGCCATACATCTTCTGTTGTTCTTCGGCGTTGGTGCTAGCAATCTTTATGGCCACCTTTTGGCCTTTCTTTGCTATATCAACCTGTTTGTGGTTAATCTCAATGGAAGCTATTCGTCCAATATCGATAAAATCCCTTGAAGGAATACAGATTGTAGTGCCGACCTTTGCAATCCCTTCAAGGACACCAACACCCAAGACAATCGGATCTTTTTTGTTGAAAATGCAGTTCGGCATAATCTTTAGAACACAGGGGAAGACTGCATCTTCTGCAGCTTCCTTCTTCTTTTCTTCCTTAAGATTGTCAATATAAGCCTTGAACTGATCAAACAAGTGATAGATAATATCGACAATGAATATCTTCACACTAGTCTCATCTGCAAGCTCCTGAGCCTCAGGTGTTACTTTGACATCGAACGCTAAGATGATGGCATACTCCTTCCTCTTAAGCATAACTCTAGCCCTCATAACATCCCTCAGATAAACATTCCTGATTACCAAACCATAGCCCCACTTGTACAAATTTTCAGGTCAAGGATCAGAAATTCTTCTTGACTGTAACTTTAAGCACGTAATATCAAAAAGAAGTTATGATGTTGAACAGTCTTTTTTTATCCTTTGAGTTGGTAATTTCCTCTCATAGGTTGTTCCTATTTGTTAGGTGCCTTTTGATTTATAACATGTAAATTTTTATTTCTTTTATGGTTTTACTTGTACATTCCTGTATTGATTACTCAAGCATGACGGTTATGCGCATTCTTTCAGGTGGATGTTGCATGTGGGAGGATTGGAGCTGCATATTTTAGATTCAAGCATCTGGTACGTTTCTTGTCGAGAATGCACATGATTGTAGTGGCCTGGCCATTTGGACAGGCCATATTTATGTATTTGCTCAAAATTGATGGAGCAGATCCGGATGTGCGTCGGAGCTATCCGGATGAGCGGGGGTCCCTGGAAGGTGGGAACCGCTATTATGACCGTGATGAAGCTGTCCATTTCCTATGGACGGCATTAGAGGGGCCTGGCCATTTGGACAGGCCGTGTTTATGTATTTGCTCGAGATTAATGGAGCAGACCCGGATGTGCGTCGGAGCTATCCGGAAGAGCAGGGGTCCCTGGAAGGTGGGAACCGTTGTTATGACCATGATGAAGCTGTCCATTTCCTATGGACGGCATTGGAGGGGCCTGGCCATTTGGACAGGCTGTGTTTATGTATTTGCTCGAGATTAATGGAGCAGACCCGGATGTGTGTCGGAGCTATCTGGAAGAGCGGGGGTCCCTGGAAGGTGGGAACCGCTGTTATGACCATGATGAAGCTGTCCATTTCCTATGGACGGCATTGGAAGGGCCTGGCCATTCGGACAGGCCGTGTTTATATTTGTATTATATTTGTATTTGTAGGGACCACACCCGAACCCATTCTTAAATCCTATAACCTATAACCAAAACCTATAACCTATAACCTATAACCTAAATCAAAACCCCTAACCTAAACCAAAACCTAAACCTATAACCTAAACTCCATTCCTTAAAGCTAAACCTACACCTAATCCTAATCTCAACTCCCTAACCTAAACCTAAACCTTAACTTGAAAACCCAAACTTAAACCCAATCTTGAACCTGAACCCGATTTCCTAAACCTAAACCATAACCCATTCTCAAATCCAAAAATCTATAACCTAAACCTAAACTAAAACCAAAACCTATAACCTCTACCCGAACACATTCTCAAATCCAAAAATCTAAACCTTAACCAAAACCTATAACCTAAACCCGAACCCATTCTCAAATCCAATAACCTAAACCTTAAACTAAACCAAAACCAATAACCTAAACTAAAACCTATAACCTAAACTCAAATCCCTAAAACCTTAACCTATAACCTAAACTCAAATCCCTAAACCCGAACCCATTCTCAAATCCCATAACCTATAACCTAAACCAAAGCCAAAACCTATAACCTAACCTAAACCTAAACTATAACCCATTCTCAAATCCTAAAAAACCTATAACCTAAACCTAAACCTAAACCTTAACCTAAACCTTAACCAAAACCTGTAACCTAAACCCGAGCCCATTCTCAAATCCCAAAAATTATAACCTAAACCTTAACCAAAACCTATAGCCTAAACCCAAACCCATTCTCAAATCCCAAAACCTATAATCTATAACATAAACCAAAACCTATAACCTAAACCAAAACTAAAACCAAAACCTATAACCTAAACCCGAACCCATTCTCAAATCCAATAACCTAAACCTTAACCTAAACCAAAACCAATAACCTAAACCAAAACCTATAACCTAAACTCAATTCCCTAGAACTAAACCTTAACCTACAAACTAACCTAAACCTAACTCCCTAACCTAAACCTAAACCTAAACTTTAAAACCCAAACTTAAACCCGATCCCGAACCCGAACCCGAACCCGGTTTCCTCAACCTTCACCTTAACCTATTCTCAATTACCTAAAGCTTAACCTACAACCTAACCTAAACATAAACCTAAACTTGAAAACCGAAACGTAAACCCAATGCCGAACCCGAACCCAATTTCCTCAACTTAAACCTTAACCTATTCTCAATTCCCTAAAGCTTAACCTACAACCTAACCTAAACCAAACTCCCTAGCTTAAACCTAAACTTAAACTTGAAAACCCAAACTTAAACCCGGTCCCGAACCCGAACCCAGTTTCCTCAACCTAAACCTTAACCTATTCCCAATTCCCTAAACCTTAACCTATAACCAAACCTAAACCTAACTCCCTAACCTAAACCTAAACCTAAACTTGAAAACCCAAACTTAAACCCGATCCGGAACCCGAACCCGGTTTCCTAAACCTAAACCTTAACTTATTCTCAATTCCCTAAACCTTAACCTACAACCTAACCTAAACCTAAACTTGAAAACCCGAACTTAAATCCAATCCCGAACCTGATTTCTTAAACGTAAACCTTAACCTCTTCTCAAATCCCTAAATCTAAACCTACACCTAATCCTAAATCTCAACTCACTAACCTAAACCTAAACCAAAACTTGAAAACCCAAACTTAAACCCGATGCCAAACCCGAACCCAATTTCCTTAACCTAAACTTTAACCTATTCTCAATTCCCTAAACCTTAACCTACAACCTAACCTAAACTTAAACCTAAACTTGAAAACCCAAACTTAAACCCGATCCCGAACCCGAAACCGGTTTCCTAAACCTAAACCTTAACCTACAAACTAACCTAAACCTAACTACCTAACCTAAACCTATACCTAAACCTAAACTTGAAAACCCAAACTTAAACCCGATCCCGAACTCGAACCCGAACCCGGTTTCCTCAACCTAAACCTTAACCTATTCTCAATTCCCTAAACCTTAACCTACAACCTAACCTAAACCTAACTCCCTAACCTAAACATAAACCTAAACTTGAAAACCCAAACTTAAACCCGATGCCGAACCCGAACCCACTTTTCTCAACCTAAACCTTAACCTATTCTCAATTCCCTAAACCTTAACCTACAACATAACCTAAACCTAACTCCCTAACCGAAACCTAAACGTAAACTTGAAAACCCAAACTTAAACCCGGTCCTGAACCCAAACCCAGTTTCCTCAACCTAAACCTTAACCAATTCTCAATTCCCTAAACATTTACCTACAACTGAACCTAAACCTAATTCCCTAACCTAAACCTAAACTTAAACTTGAAAACTCAAAGTTAAACCCGATGCCGAACCCGATAAACCTAAACTTGAAAACCCAAACTTAAATCCAATCCCGAACCCGAACCAAATTTTCTCAACCTAAACCTTAACCTATTCTCAATTCCCTAAACCTTAACCTACAACCTAACATAAACCTAACTCCCTAACCTAAACCTAAACCTAAACTTGAAAACCCAAAATTAAACCCGATCCCGAACCCGAACCCGGTTTCCTAAACCTAAACCTTCACCTATTCTCAATTCCCAAAACCTTAACCTACAACCTAACCTAAACCTAACTACCTAACCTAAACCTAAACCTAAACTTGAAAACCCAAACTTAAACACGATCCCGAACCCGAACCCGATTTCTTAAACCTAAACCTTAACCTATTCTCAAATCCCTTAACCTAAACCTACACCTAATCCTAAATCTCAACTCCCTAACCTAAACCTAAACCTAAACCTAAACTTGAAAAACCAAACTTAAACCCGATGCCGAACCCGAACCAAATTTTCTCAACCTAAACCTTAACCTATTCTCAATTCCCTAAACCTTAACCTACAACCTAAACTAAACCTAACTCCTTAACCTAAACCTAAACCTAAACTTGAAAACCCAAACTTAAACCCGGTCCCGAACCCGAACCCAGTTTCCTCAACCTAAACCTTAACCTATTCTCAATTCCCTAAATCTGAACCTACAACCGAACCTAAACCTAACTCCCTAACCTAAACCTAAACTTGAAAACCCAAACTTAAACCCGATCCCGAACCCGAACCCGGTTTCCTAAACCTAAACCTTAACTTATTCTCAATTCCCTAAACCTTAACCTACAACCTACCTAAACCTAACTACCTAACCTAAATCTAAACCTAAACTTGAAAACCCAAACTTAAACCCGATCCCGAACCCGAAACCGGTTTCCTAAACCTAAACCTTAACCTAAACCTAAACCTTAACCTATTCTCAAATCCCTAAACCTAAACCTACACCTAATCCTAAATCTCAACTCCTTAACCTAAACCTAAACCTAAACTTGAAAACCTAAACTTAAACCCGATGCCGAACCTGAACCAAATTTCCTCAACCTAAACCTTAACCTATTCTCAATTCCCTAAACCTTAACCTACAACCTAACCTAAACCTAAACCTAAACTTGAAAACCCAAACTTAAACCCGATCCCGAACCCGAAACCGGTTTCCTAAACCTAAACCTTAACCTACAAACTAACCTAAACCTAACTACCTAACCTAAACCTAAACCTAAACCTAAACCTAAACTTGAAAACCCAAACTTAAACCCGAACCCGAACCTGAACCCGGTTTTCTCAACCTAAACCTTAACCTATTTTCAATTCCCTAAACCTTAACCTATAACCTAACTCCCTAACCTAAACATAAACCTAAACTTGAAAACCAAAACTTAAACCCGATGCCGAACCCGAACCTAATTTCCTCAACCTAAACCTTAACCTATTCTCAATTCCCCAAAGCTTAACCTAAAACCTAACCTAAACTTAACTCCCTAACCTAAACCTAAACCTAAACTTGAAAATCCAAACTTAAACCCCGTCTCGAACCTGAACCCAGTTTCCTCAACCTAAACCTTAACCTATTCTCAATTCCCTAAACCTTAACCTACAACCTAACCTAAACCTAAATCTAAACTTGAAAACCCAAACTTAAACCCGATCCCGAACCCGAACCTGGTTTCCTAAACCTAAACCTTAACCTATTCTCAATTCCCTAAAGCTTCACCTACAACGTAACTTAAACCTAACTCCCTAACCTAAACCTAAACCTAAACTTGAAAACCCAAACTTAAACTCGATCCCGAACCCGAACCCGGTTTCCTAAACCTAAACCTTAACCTATTCTCAATTCCCAAAACCTTAACCTACAACCTAACCTAAACCTAACTACCTAACCTAAACCTAAACCTAAACTTGAAAACCCAAGCTTAAACCCGATCCCGAACCCGAACCCGATTTCTTAAACCTACACCTTGACCTATTCTCAAATCCCTTAACCTAAACCTACACCTAATCAGAATCTCAACTCCCTAACCTAAACCTAAACTTAAACTTGAAAACCCAAACTTAAATCCGATCCCGAACCTGAAACCGGTTTCCTAAACCTAAACCTTAACCTATAACCTAACATAAACCAAAGATTTGTATTTTCAGCATTATTGTAATTGTAATTCATTGAATGAAGGATTGTAATTGTAATTCATTGAATGAAGGATATTTATTCTTTCAATTCTTTATCTTTGAAATTTCAGGGTGAAGTCGAGCAAATTTCCCTAATGAAAGCCAAAGATTTGTATTTTCAACATTATTGTAATTGTAATTGTAATTGTAATTGTAATTGTAATTCATTGAATGGAGGATTGTAATTGTAATTGATTGATTGAAGGATTGTAATTGATTGTAATTGAATGAATGAATGATTGTAATTGATTGTAATGGAATGAATGAATGATTATACAGGTGGTAATTGAATGATTATACAGGATGATTATACAGGTGGTAATTGAATGATTATATAGGATGATTATACAGGTGGTAATTGAATGATTATACAGGTGGTAATTGAATGATTATACAGGTGATAATTGAATAAACAAATAATCCGTAGCGTTGTAACCTATAGCTACGGATTCAATCCGTAGCAGTTGTGATTAAATCCGTAGCTGTTGTAATTTACAACTACGGATATAATTGCTACGGATTATATCCGTAGCGATTTCTAGATATAGCTACGGATTTAATCCGTAGCTGTAGTGAATAAATCCGTAGCTGTTGCAACCTATAGCTACGGACATAATTGCTACGGATTAAATCCGTAGCTATTGTGACCTATAGCTACGGATTTAATCCGTAGCTATAGGTTCCAGACCTATTGTTACTGCACCTACGACTACGGAAGTGCTACGGACTAGAACCGTAGCCATAGGTCTAAGGCTACGGATTTTATCCGTAGCCTTTGTCCCTTTTTTTGGTAGTGTATGTATTATATTCCATGTGTCTTGTAACATCCCGACTTTTCAGGACCCGAGTACACGTTCCGTTTCCTAAAAACGTGAGTGTTAACCTTAAAGAATGGTCAAATTCAAGTCTATATATATATTTCAATTATTAGAGTAGCAGATGAGCGTAGAATAGACAATCCAACATAAAGAAAAGTTTGCATTATCATTTAAATATACAAGAGTTGCCCATAATGACTTATACAAACCAATGTCTCCAAAATTTATAAATACAAGAATTACATTATCCAATAAATGAGAAATAGTAGAATGCAAGTAAATTTGAGCCGCAAAACTCCTCAGCTTCTAGAGGTAGACACAGCCATGCAACCCTGACACTTGAACCCAACTCCTCATCAGCCCGAACCTGAAAATCACTTAAGCCACCGGTGCTACCCGTACAGTTATATTGATTTGATGGATGAATGGCCAACTCAGTGTGAACTCCCCTCAAGATTACACACCGTCGCATTAGATAAGTATAGTTGTAAAAACATGGCAATGCATACAAAACAATACATGATGCAGTCTTATTAAATGCATGGGTGCGTGAATGCATCATCGACCTGGGGTGCACATCCCACTGTCGAAATAAAGGGTCGCCCTAAGAGAACTAGCCACCTGGAAAAATACACAAAGGTATGCCCGAGGAGAACCAGCTATCCGGAAAAGACCATAATATATAGATCGCCCAAGGAGAATTTAATCACCCGAAAAATACCATAATACATAGATCGCCCAAGAAGAATTTAATCACCGGAAAAAGACCATAATATATGAAAATGCATGATTAGTCCAACCATTATTATTCCATTTTACAACCAGCCAGTTTAATAAAGCCCAAAAGTCACTACGGGGAGCTCAGAGCCTAGCATAGGCCGGCTACTCTGGCATAGTGTCCCATTCCACCATCCCTGGCTCATGAGGCTACCACCTTAGGATGTTTAATGAATCCCAATCGACTAATGGCCAATCATATTCAATATATGGGGCTTACTATCGTATGGTTGCACAAAATAAAATATCGAACCCATATAGGGCAAATACCAAAACAAAGCCACATAGGGCGATATCGAAACAAGCCACCTAGGGCAGATATTAAAATAAGCCACATAGGGCAAGTATCAAAACCATGCGATAAAGACCATCCTTAAAAACCACTTGTATATAACCCCTAGATGGTAGGCCCACATCAATATTCAAATCACCCCACCACTCAATAACCACTACGTCAAAGGTTCATTACAACCAAATTCAATCGAGATACATTGTAACGACTCAGAAAATTCCGTACAATGGCCCGAGTATCACCTCAGGCAGAAATCACTTAGGATCAAATCCTTAAGAAATTAAACAAAGTTAACGAAGTGCTAAACTAGATTAGCCATGAAATCTGCACTAATCACTTTAAATACGATCTGTAAGACCTAAAACTTGTGGAATCGTTGACGCTATATTACCCTAAAATCTAGGATCAATCTCATTACCCGATTGCTCTCGGGAGTACATGGAAACTCTGTATTAGATCTGGATCGCACATCAGAAATCCGAGTAATACGAGGTTATAGATTTAGGACCGCCTTGCTGGGCTTGATAACCATCTAGGAGATCAAATCCAGATAATGTTCCAGCGCTATTCGCTTGAGCCCGGATTGAAGAATGTGAGAAATGTAAAAATAAAATATAAATGTAAGGAATCTGGCATGTGTCAGTTGCGGATCAGTTATAAGCAATCAGATCGTCAGAATCTAACCCAAATACACCCTCGGATCAGAAAAAATTTTATATACATGGCAGTGTACTTGAAATCCCCGATCGAGGTTCCGTGACCATTGAATTGAAACTGGTCCGCCACGCGTGATCTGAGAATCCGACTGGAACAAAAACTTAACTCCACCTAGATCCAAGGTTGGTGAGCTTAAGTCCGACCGCACGCAGAAAATGGGCCACCAGAATGCTCCGTTGAGATGGAACAGGTCCACTTTGGATATAACCTAAGTATACCTTGACCTTAGGTCTAATTCGGTGTGTTTTTAGGCTATATAAGGACCTTAAAACCCTCTCTCATTCAGCCATACGAATTTGAGAAAAACCCTAAGGAGAAAGGAGAGAAAAGAGAGAGAAGTGTGAGAGAACCTTCCTACCACTCTATCCTCTTGCTATACAAGCTTAACCACACCATTCTAATCGCTTTCCCGGCGATTCCGACTTCGTTTCTAGGTAAGAAACCCTAACCCTAATATGTTTTGGGGTTTTAATAGTTGTAGGTTATGAAATAGCTAACCTAGTTCGTTCTATAGGTTGCCAAATTGCCGTATACGAAAGCTTAGCAAATCTATCGAGTTCTTTACACTTCTACGGCATAAGGTGCGGACTTTAGGTGTATAGGTTATGGTTTTCAATGCTTTCAATGTCAGATAATGATAGATTCATGATCTGTATGTAATTGCACATGTAGAAAGTGCTGTCCGTTTCGCTTTTTAGTTATACGATAACTATGTTGAATATACTGTATTCCTAGTATTTGTAGAAAGTACCGTATACGTATAAATTTTGAAAATGTGTTTGCCATGATTATTTGCTGTATGAACATATTATATATGTGTAAAATACTTACTTGGCGAAAGGGCTCGCCCTAATACATGTTTTGCTAATATACACTATGTATGTTAAAATAGTGTATTCTAAGTGTTTGTGAAAATGCTTGTAAGAGTAAGTGCTTAGATAATCATGCTTCAGGTAGGTGTTGAGATGGGATTCTCAACTACCTTAGAGATGTATATGATTTCCTCCATGCTGGTTGTTTAATTTAACCGCTTACTAAGAAATATGTGTGTTTGTATTTCTTGGTTATATTGTGCTTTGTAACATGCCTTATGTCATGTTTGTTAACATGCTTGAATTACTTTGTTTATTATGCTTTACTTTACATGTTTCTGGTTAAGGATTGATTGTGATTGGGACTATGATTATAGTCCAGACAATCGGTAACAGACTTGAATTCGTGGTTGGGATTCATTTCACCACGTAGGATGTGTCTGACTAACCCGAGTCGTACTTCGGTTGGCGGCAGTGGTTAGGCCACGCGAAGTGCTTATGCACTTTATGTCGTTCGGTTGGTTGTACGCTCGTGCTAGTCTGGCTCGTCAAGTAACCCGATCTGTCTTATGTATGTTCACCATGTTTGGACACCTCTGTTTGAACCTGGGGTACTAACCTTACCAATGGAATCCCGTTAACCGTGGTACCTCGATCTGCTAAGACTCATGAACCTGATATGGTGGTATGGGACACCGTGGTCGAGCTGTCGGCCTACGCTGGGGCCACGTGCCTCCCTGTAGTGACCAGTGAGCAACCCTGACTCGTGAGCCGAATACGGTGGTATGGGACACTGTATTCGAGCTGTCGGCCTACACTGATTGGTGACGAGCCCTTTGTAGTGACCTCGAGCATACTCTGAATTTGCGGTGATGCAACGAGTTTTGCCGCTGTGAATAGAGTATGAACTAGGCCTGTATCAATTTAGTGATGAACCGTTAAAAAGGTGATGGGGGAGTGGTGTAACGGTTCCATGTAACAGCCCTGGCAGCCTTTTAGTGACCTAGAAACACACCATCATATGAGATTAACTAGGATTGACGACCCTAGAATGGATCATTGTTTGGGAACGATATAAGGTATCTTCGTTTCTCAATACTGCTGTTTGAAATGGACTAATAAGAACTCGGTAATCATGCTCATCATCGCATTGCATGTGCCTAGAAGATGTGGAGCACTGAGGGTGCCAACATGCTGCGGACGTAAGATGGTGCCGCACGGGGGAGTATGTTGGCGAGGGCACGCATCATAACCGCATTTTATCCTTGCATTAATTACAATACTTAGGAATGTTGTTTGTACTGCTTTATCATTACTGCTTGACTGATTTGATAACATGTTAACTTATGCTCTATTGTTCCACTGAGTTAGGTACTCACTCCCACGTTACAGGACGGTGTTCTGGACACCCACCAGACTCTGTCTTAGCCACAGGTACCGACGATTTACAGGAGGTTAATCCTGATTATTATGAAGATCAGGATGAGTTTTCCTTCATGCAGTTCGCTGGAAGCTTCGCGTAGGCTATCCAGATTCACGGGACTACAGGGTTCATGATCACAGTTGTACTATTTTGACATTTTGATTCAGGAACAAATACATGTATATGGTGACTCAGTTGGTATTCATACTCTTGAGATCGAAATCGTTTTTTTTTTTTTATACATTTATATACATCTTTCAGTCTTCCACTGGCGTTTTGTACAATGATCTGGAGTATGGATTATTGTTTTAGTATAATCTCACTCATGTTTATTGCACTAACACAGACAACATTCAATCATCATTCTCTATGTTGCATATGTGATGTTTTGGAACTCAGGTGTTGAGTTGCTACTCGACCCCCGATTTTCAGGGCGTTACATACATCCCAAGTATGGGTGTACATTTATAATTGGGGGTTTCTCGCTAACGTACCAGTTTAAATTCCATAAGTAATCCTCAAATAATCCACTAGCATGAGTACATATACAGGATAAACATTGGGCATGTAATGTAGCAATTCAACTCCAACAATTAACACATGTGACTATGAAATGGAGATATCAATTATAAATAAAATAAAGACTATAACTTAAGCTAATGGGAAAATGGAAAGCTTAAGGGGAAGAATCATCACCTTATTTGTCGACCCGCCTTCAATCATCGCTAGGGAATGCATGTTCCCTTAAAGTCAAGTCCTACCATAAATCAGGAACTTGTATAATTAGGTTCAAGTTCTAATCACCATCTAGGGTTTAAGATCATAGCCTAGGGTTATCTTATAGGGTTTTAGTGTAGAATTTGGGTTTTCATCCTAGGGTTTAATTAAATGCTTAGATCTTAGGATTTGAATTCCGAATCATTATTAATATTATTATTATTATTATTATCATACTATGGATCAATTAATATTCACATTAATGATGGTTCATAAGTTCGTATTTGAATGTACCGACATTCTCATAATAGCTAATATTCTCTTAGATAATACAAGTAATAATAATAATAATAGAATTCCTACAAATAGTGTTATAATAAGGACTAATGCCATTAATACTAAAAGTTTCAAAACGATTGTTAATATTAGCAATATACTTAATGTCAGCTAACAAGGCACTAATAGTTATCGTAATAAAATGAATAGCATACTCTAATCATTAATGATAATATTTAAGGTAGACAAACAAAACTCAAATATTTAATAATGATAATCTTTATATGTAACGACTAATATTATTATAGATAATTTACTACCAGTCATTTAAATATAATCTTAACAATTCTAATGATGATTGTGATAATAACAATATAACCGAAATAATTCCTATATGGAAAAAGAATGTGGACTCACCTTAAGATGCGACCTATTGTGCGTAACCCGAACTTAGCGGGACTCGGTCCCAACCTGCCTCGGCCCATCTGAACTCGGTTCCAGCCGAGTTAACTCGGTTGGCTAGGACAACTACACACCCCTCCTCTCTTTCTCTTCCTTCTTCTCTCTCTTTCTTCTTTCCCTTTTTTCTTTCTCTCTTCTTTTTCCTTCTCTTCTTCCTTTCTTCCATGCTGGAAATCCAGCAACAATGCTTGAACAACAGGCCCGACTCGGTCAGCGCCTTGTCTCAACTCATAAGAATCGAGTCGACTCGGTGAGTTGACTCAGAGGGTGCAACCGCCGACTGCCTTCCCTCTCTCCTTCAATTTCTTTCTTTTGTTCCTCTCTCTCTGATTTCTCCCTTCTCCCTTTCTCCTCAACTGGTTTAAAAGCACCAGGTCGGCGTCAACCTGAGGCAAACTCGGCGATGGCCTGTACATGACCAGTGAGTCGTCTCGACTTAGCAGCTACGAGGGCAGCGCGTTATGCAGCTCCCCCACTCTCTCTCTCTTCTCTCTTTTCTTTTCCTTCTTCTCCTTTCTTCTCCTCTCTTTCTTTTCTTTTTTATTTCTTCCTTTCTCTGTTTTAACTGGAAAACTCCAACAATACTCGGACCGAGCCAATTGTTTGCTGAACTCGACCATGGGCATCCCAGTCGACTCGTTCGGACTGTGTGACTGCAGAAAGGACTCTACCCTGACTGTCTTTCCACAGACCCTCTTCTCCTTTAGCTTCTAGAATGACCGAGTAAGGCCCTGGCCTAACTCAGGCTCGATCGAGTCGGATCGTGGAGGTGCAGTGCAACAGCCACACCTCTTGCGCTTTCTCTTCTTTCTTCTTCATTCTTTCTTTCTTTCTTTCCTTCCTCCTCCTTCTTCTTATTCTTTCTCATTCCATTTTCTTTCTTCCTTCCTTTAAACGCAGCACACAGTAGTGTAGTTGGATGAAGAAAACTGTCGGGGAAGACAAAGTGGTGGCAATGGCGTATTCACCACCGTCGCATCTCCTTCCGATCTGATTGTTGTAAGAGGTCTGGATGGACCCAAGGAAGCTCAGAGGTAAGCTTTTTCAAAGCTTGGGGGACATCTAGGTGGTGGGTTCGGAAGGAGAAGAAAACGGCTAGTTTCTTGCTACGGTTGTGAAAATGGAGGAGTGCCCTATCTCTCGATCCTTGCGCCCTTTTATGCATTCCCTAACCCTTCCTAGACCGTTGGATCAATAGAAAATGGTCCAGATTTTCCCTGGCCGAAACCGCCTTTGATTATGGTGGGTAAAATCGAATCAGCCACGGTTTCGTTCGGAAACCACTCGTACGTTGTGTCTGATCGCGAGCCTATATTAATAGAATATTTTCTCCACCACATTGCTTCTGCACTTCAACACACAAAGTTTTCATATTCCTTCTCAATCCACACTCTCGTCATTTCTTATCCAATCTCCAATCACACCAGCCCTCTGTAGAAGGCTGAGATGCTTTGCATCTAGGTCTCAATGGGGAATAACGCACGAGATGCCATTCTGGCAACAAACACACATTTTCTACTCAACACACCAGCTCACTTTCGCTCGAGTTTGTTCACAAACACACGGCAGATGCGAGTGGAAGCTGTATGGGCTTGGTTAGACAGAGCGTCCACACCAAATGGACGGTTTGGATCATCACGGTGGTCCCTTTTAGCGGGCCACAGATCAATGCACGGACACGTTTTTCAAACGTGTCGCTGGCGGGAAGGAAAAGAAGAGAGGAATTTCTCTTATTCGGGTGGAGATCGGGTCAATGCAATTTGACCGAGTCTCTAGGGCTAGTGCACAACGAGTGTACCACTTCTGGTGCACCAACAACGTCTATGTGGGGTCCACAGTGGAGTTTAGATGGAATCCACTCCGTCCATTTACTTTGGAGGGCCCAATTAAAGCTCCTGACCGAAGATGGGGCAGATCCAAGGTCCAGGTGGGCCATACTCTAAAACTTCATGCCCTAATGGCGGATTCTCGATGATCTAAGGGTCAGATCATCCAGAAATTGAACGTCAACAGTTAGAAGGGTGTTAATGGGTCACTTGTACGTTCAAGACCTTCATGACATGTCACTAACCCAAGTACTACTTATAATATAAATTTTTATTACTATTATAGTAACGACCCGTAAATTTCCGTACGTTGGCTCGAGTACCACCTCGACCAGAAATCAATTAGGATTAAATCCTTTAGAAATTTAACAAAGTTAACTAAGTGTTAAACTCGATTAGCCATGAATTCCGTTGGGATCGCTTTAAATACGATCTGCAAGACCCAAAACTTGCAAAATCAGTGACTCTAGGTTACCCTAAAGTTTAGAACCAAACTCATTACCCGGCTGCTCTCGGGAATGAAACGAAACTTCGTATTAGGTCTAGATCGCACATCGGAAGTCCGATTAACACGAAGTTAAGGAACTAGGACCGCCTCACTGGGCTTGACAATCATCTCAAAAATCAGGTCCAGCCGATGTCCCACGTCCATTCGTTTCGATCCGGAGCGAGGGAGTGTGAAAAACACTATTCCCATTCCAAAATAAATATCTGGAATAGTGATCTGGCACCATTCGCTTGCGCATCAGTATTAAGCAACCTGACCGTCAGAATCAGACCAAATTACACCCTCGGATTAAGAAAAATTTCAGGAACATTTACATGTACTTGGAATTTCGGATCGTGGCCCACTGACCGTTGAACTGAAAGTGGTCCGCCACGTGCGATCTGGGAATCCGATCGAGTCGAAAACGTAATCCCACATAGATCCATGTGTGGTGAGCTTAAGTCTGACGTTTGGCTCAAGGAGGGCCACCAGAACCTCTCTTTTGAGCTGGAAAAGTGACGAAATGCCTATATAAGCAGTAACCCTTGAACCTGAGTCTGTTTTGGGAGGTTTTTGGCTATAAAAGGAGCTTAGAACAGCCCCTCTCACAGCCATACGAATTTGGGATAAAACCCTAGAGAGAGAGAGAAAGAGAGAGAAGAGAGATTGATGTTGGATGTGGACCAACTTCCTCCTGCTGCTTTCATTTGTCGCACGGCCTACACCGCTTCTTTCCAGGCGTTTTCCCGGCGGTATCCATTCCGTTTGAAGGTGAGAAACCCTAACCCTAGGTCTGATTTGAAGTATATAGGTTGTAGGTTGTGTAAAGGCTAACCGATTCTCACTCTTTAGCCTAGAAAACGCCCGTATACGGAGCTCAACGCCTATTCGTTGATTTGTGATTCCAAGGGCAAAGGTGAGGACTTTAAGTGTATAGGTTACGGTTTTCAACGCTTTCAATGTCAGATAATGATAGATTCATGATCTGCATGCAATTGCACATGTACAAAGTGCTTTCCGTTTCCTGTTTCGATTAACGTTGTAGAATATGGAATTTCACATACTCTAGGTATACGTAGAAATACCGTATACGTATTTTTTTTGGAAAATGTTTGACATGTTTATTTAATGTATGATTATATAATATATGGATAAAATACTAGTTTGGCGAAAGGAATCGCTGAAATACATGTTCGCTTGTAAATGCCTAGTATGTTGAAATTGTGTATTCTAGAAATACCGCATATGTGTAAATTTTGAAAATGCAATTGTAATGATTATTTGTTGTATGATTATGATATACATGGATAAAATACTCACGTGGCGAAAGGATAGCCCTAATACGTATTTTGCTAACATACGTCATGTATGTTGGAATAGCGTATCTAAGTGTTTGTGTAAATGCTTGTGTGTGTAAATGCTTGAGTGTTAGCCTTAGAGAGGTGCTGATATGGGATTCCCGACTACCTTAGAGACATGTAGGATCCCCTCCATGTGGTGGTTCGCTATAACCACTCACTTGTGATGTGTATGTAATTGTATCCCTATTGTATAGTGCTTTACAACATGCTACAACATGCTTTACAACATGCTTTACTTCATGCTTTATTTCATGCTTATAACATGCCTGCTAACATGCTTGTATTACTTGTTTATCATGCTTTACTCCACATGCTATTGATGAGAACTGTTTGAGTTTGGGACTATGTCTATAGTCCAAACATTCGATACCAGACTTGAGATTGTGGCTGAGATTCATGTCGCCACAAAGGATGTGTCTGGCGAACCCGAGTCGTACTTCGGTTGGCGATAGTGGTTGGCCACACGGAGTGCTTTTGCACTCCATATCGCCCAACTTGTGGTGCGCTCGAGCTAGTCAGGCTCGTCAAGTAAACCGATATGTGTATGTGTGTTCACCATGTTTGGTCGCTACTACTTGAACCTAGGGTACCAAACTTACCAGTGGCGATCCCGTTAACCATGGTACCTTGATCTGCTAAGACGCATGAGCCGGGCATGGTGGTATGGGACACCGTGGTCGACCTGTCGGCCTACGCTGGGGCCATGTGCCTCCCCATAGTGACCATTACGCAACCAAACTCGTGAGCCGAATACAGTGGTATGGGACACTGTATTCGAGCTGTCGATACTTACGGCGAGAGCCGAGTACGGTGAGACCTGTGCTCGTGCTGATGAGCGACGAGTCCTCCGTAGTATCTTTGAGTATACTCCAAGGGTCTGTGATTGGCGACGAGTCTTTCACAGCAACTAGAGTATGAGTTGAGCCGAGTACGGTGAGACCTGTACTCGAGCTGACGGCTAGTGATTGAGCCGAGTACGGTGAGACCTGTACTCGAGCTGACGGCCAGCAATTGAGCCACATACGGTGAAATCTGTATCCGCGCTGACGGGTGACGAGCCCTTTGCGATGCCTTCACTATGCTTCTCAAACCATAATATCGTATGAGATTAACTAGGATTGACGAACCTAGAATGGATCATGTTTGGGAATGATACAAGGGAGGTACCTTAGTTTCCCAATACTGCTGTTTGAAATGGACTAATAATAACTTGGTAATCATGAGCATCATCGCACCGCATGTGCTTAGTAGATGTGGCGCACTGAGGGAGTTAAGTATTCGCGAACGTAAGATGATGTCGCTTGAGGGTGGTTTGGCAAGGGCATACAACATCATGTCATTTCATTCTCGCACTTAATAAGATTAGTTAGACTTGTTTGATTTGTACTGCTTTATCATTACTGCTTGATTGAATTGATAACATGTTAACCTATGCTTTATTGTTCCACTGAGTTAGCTACTCACTCCCACGTTACGGGACGGTGTTTGTAACACCCACCAGACTCTGTCGCAGGTATAGATGGTGCATCGGTTCAGGAGCCGGAGCCCGACTTCGATGAGGATCAGGACGAATTCTCTTTTATACAGTACTCTGACGGCTTTGCTTAGGCTGACTGCATCGCGGGGATTCCAGGGCTTACATACGGAGTTGCATTTTGATTTTTGACTTAGAAACAATACATGTATATTGATACTCAGTTAGTACTCATACTCTGGAGTTCATAAAATTTTGTTACTTTACATACTTTGAATATAAAATTTCAGTCTTCCGCTTGCCTTTATACAATTGAACTAGATTATGATTTACTATTTTGGTATAATCTCATTCATGTTTATTGCTCTAACTCAGACAACATTTAACCATCATTGTGTATGTTGCATAAGTAATGCGTTGGAACTAGGGAGTTGAGTTCATACTCGAACCCCGAATTTTAGGGCGTTACAAGTTGGTATCAGAGCATGATTTTGATTAAACCGGACCTGAGGTATGTCTCCACTATGTACGCTGACGTGTTACAACCTAGGAGGGTGCGTAAAAATATAGAAACAGTCTTAGGGTCTCCCGATTTCACCGTTCGGCGAAATTTATTAAAAACGGACGCGATGATCGAGTTTGTACTCGATCCTAACTGCACATACGGATTCTAAATCACCCCTAGACCGTCTATTGACGTGTCCAGGTCACTATCCACCCAAAACCATTCGTTAAAAATAAGGAAAAATTGGTTTAGTTCAGAATTTCTCGGAACCAACCGTTCTGGAGCTGAACTGAGTCGGGGGCCCCTCCATGTTAATACACTAAGCCTCTAGATCGAACCAGGGTGCATTTAGCATCCTGGGCATGTGGCAAACAGGGCCCCACCACGGCGGCGCGGTTCCGGCCAAGTTCGACCGCGGCGGAGCCGCGGCTCGGGCGGTGGACCGCGGTCCGGTGGGGCCGGGGCTGGGTTTGGTCGGCCTGACCTCCCCTACCCCCTGGCACGTGCCATTTTGGCAATTGTTTGGGTTTTAAGGGGCTGGAGCACCCCTTTCCCTCATTTCACCCCTTTCAAGCACTTCAAACCCCATTTTCGTTTTTTCCTCTTAACCCATCCCTCTAAACCTTGCAATCTTCCATTTTCTTCCATAACCCACACACCCCAACCTTCCACAACATCCCTAGCCTCCTCCTTTCCCCATTTTCTCATGTTGGAGCTCTCATACCCCTCTTTGGAGCTCAAAATCGGGTAATCTCCTAACCCATTCCATTTTCTTTTTGTTTCTCCTTCATTTTCTACCTCTAGTGCCCCTTCCACACCTATTGGATTGTTGTTTGTGGGGGATCAAAGAGATCAGCCCCTTTTTCCCCTATTTTGGCAATTTTTCATGGCCCTCCTTGGTGTGGTGGCGACTATTTTCTCCGTTTCCTCCATCCTATCTCTCATGGGAAAGAGGAAAACCGCGGCTGATGATGCCGGCCCAAGTAGGCCAGCCCATTCCCGAAGAAGATCCGACGTTGGGGCCGGCACTAACACCGTTTGGGAGTTTAGGTCGAAGCGAGACCTGGATCCTGACCATCCCGTCAGAAATGCTTATCCGATAGGCATTGAATATGGGCGCTTCGTGGGCCGCAAGGTTGTGTTTGAAGCTCATGTGGATGAAAGGATGTTCGGGCTACACCCACTGATGGATCGCCTGGTGGACATCGGATGGAACTCTATGTTTGACGGTGAGTCCCCTGCATGTGAGAACACGGTTCGCACTTTCTATACTCACATCGTGGACTCATCAGTAGATCCTCCTCAGTTTACTGTTTCTGTGAGGGGAATAAGGCGCACAATTACGGTGGATGAGGTGGCTCGGATCACGAAGCTGCCGCTTGGTCAAGTGCATCCTAGTGACAACTTCTCCAGAAGTGCGCGGGAAAGGGATCGCCGCACGCGATACGTCTGTGGTCGCCGGGTTACTTGGAAGCGAGGAAATTGCATTACGGCAACAAAGATGGCGGAGGATTTCCGTTTACTCCATCACATTTTTACCTACAATGTGTACCCACGGTCGGGTAACTGCACGGAATGTACTCGGTTGATGGTGGACTTTTTGTACAAGATGGGACATGGGGACAACATATGCCTGCCACGTTCATCCTATCCCAGATAGTTCAGGTTGTTCGTTCTGCCAGGAACGATCTTTCGCTCCCATTTGGCCGTCTGATTTGCAGGATGGCTCGTGATGTAGGCTACAGATTGAACATGGAGGACCTTGCACCAGTCCGAGTCATAAGCGAGGCGACACTCAAGAATATGAAGATCGGCCCTCAACAGCGGCAAGCACGACTCGACGAGTCTGAAGATGAGTCGGATAGCGCCGGCGAGGAGAGTGTTGACCTCCAGGCAGAGAGTGATGAGGAGCGCGGTGATGACATACAGGAAGAAGAACCTGAGGCTCAGGACACTGAGGAGAGTTCACCTCCTGCGACTCAGGAGGAGGGTGTGGATCGGGATGCTTTGGATGCACGTTTGGCCCGTCTCGAGGAGGGTCAAGCCGCCCTGCAGCAAGAGATTGGTCAAATTCGAGCCAAGCTTGAAGAGAATAAAGCCTACATGAAGAAGAGTTTTAAGAAGATGTCCCGTACGTTGAAGGTCATTCTGTGCTGTGCGCAGGATAAGAATGCTCCTCATCCACCGCCTGCTTCGGATACTTAGTCATCCACGTTGTTGTGTGTTGTTGTTTGCTTTGGTTACCGCGATAGGCGGTTTGTGTTTTCATATAAATGATGTAGTAGATAGTAGCATGTTTTAGGTGTTTGATGTAGTGGATGTATTGGCTATCATGTGATTTCTGTCGTGATTCATGTAACTCTGTATTCCATGTATTATGACAATTTTGGGTAAATGAAAAGCATGTAGCCTCTTTTGTTTTGATGATGTGTGGAATGCTTAAAGTGCTTTATGAAGTGTGTTGTGCCTTATCTCACAAATGTTCTACCCTATGTTGTATAGGGCATGCCGCAACAGTACACACGGAGCACAGCACATCTACTTCTGACCGGCTCTATGGACCAGACTCCTTCTGGTAGTAGCGGTCCTGCGGACCGAGGGTTGGGATCTGATCAGCCTCCTGCTGGTCCTACCAGTGGACAGCCACCTTATACGCCCCTGGTCCGTGAGCAGTATCGACCGTCATCTCTTGCGCAGCATGATTCTCAGGCTGCTCCGCTGCCTGATAGGTTTGAGCAGCTGATGATGATGATGCATCAACAGCAGATGCAGCAGCAGCAGATGCAGCAGTAGCAGCAGATACAGCAGCAGCAGCACCAGCAGCTTATGGCCACTATTGCTGAGGCCTTGTCCCATGGTAGTAGTGCGACTCCACCTACGACATCTGCACATCCTGATGAGCATTCTGAGCCTCCTGCTCGGTTTGAGGATGTGCCTCTGCCCACACCCGTCGCACCTCCTACTGGAGATGTCGGTACTCGTGGTTTACTCGAGCGATTTCAGCGCTTGAGGCCTCTCTCATTTATGGGTTCTCACAGACCCGAGGAGGCGGAGTTCTAGGTAGACCGCATCTCCAAGATGCTACGGATGCTGCACTGTTCAGAGGCAGAGCAGGTCGAGTTGGCTACCTTCATGTTTGAGAGGGAGGCCAGCTTATGGTGGGACAGTGTGCTGCGCACGGTCATAGTAGATTTCGTGTGGACCTGGGAGGCTTTCGAGTATCGGTTCCACGAGAAGTACTACCCGCAGACGTATCGGCATGAGCGGGAGGATGAGTTTCTGTGCCTCAGGCAGGGAGGCATGACGGTGACGGAGTATGAGCACCGTTTCACTGAGTTGAGCCGCTTTGTCCCAACCATCCTCGTCAGTGAGCAGATGAGGATGCGTCGATTCACTGGGGGCTTGCGACCTGACATACGGTCGAAGCTATGCTGCCTCAGTATCCCTACATACGCTGCGTTGGTCCACATGTCTATGACGGCCGAGCAGGATGTGGACCATTTGGCCAGATCGCGTGCTGCTATGGTTGCGAGACCACGGCAGGATTTACAGAGCAGGCCTATCTTGGGCAAGAGGCCTCGTGCTGATTCGCCTCCCAGGGCCACAGCGCCAGTTGTTCCTATGAGACGCCCGTTGGTGACCTGCACGTTTTGCGGGAAACCGGGACATCCTGCTGAGAGCTGCTTTTCGCGCATGAGGGTTAGGGGATTTGCACCACCGCAGAGATTGGATCGCCCTTATCCACAGGCCATATCAGCTCCACCGCTACAGACTGTTCCTGCACATCCTTCTTTCCGACCTCCTGCACCGCGATTCAGGCCGCCACAGCGACCCTTGGCTCCTCAACCGAACCGCCAGTAGCAGGCTCGCGTGCACACGCTTGTTGCCGAGGCACCAGAGACGTCGATTTCGGCACCGACGGCTTTTGAGGGTACGGCTTACATTCATGGTACTCCCATTTCTTTATTGGTGGACACTGGGTCCACTACTTCTATTATTTCTTGTGGGGCGGTGAAACGTCTATCTTTGCATATGATTCCCACTAAGGGAACGAGACTCACTACGGCCACTGGGACCTTCTCGGATGTCACACGGTTATGCGAGGGTTGCTCGATAGTTTTGGGTAGCAGCACAGTGCTCGTCGACCTCATTGTTGCTCCACTTTGGCAGTACGACGTTATCCTTGGTATGGATTGGCTCACCAAGATGAGGGTGGAGATAGATTGCGATGCTCGGATCGTGACTACCTATAGACCTGATGGCACAACTTTCATGTTTCCAGTGCAGGTCAGTTGGCCCTGCCGTGTTGATTGTTATGCTGCTTTACTTGTGCCGATTGATGGTCCGACACTGGAGGGTACGCCGGTGGTTCGGGAATTTATTGGTGTCTTTGAGACTATTCCTGGTTTACCTCCTCGGCGCGAGATTGATTTTACGATTGATCTTACGCCTGGTGCGACGCCCATCTCATTGCCGACTTATCGTATGCCTCCATGTGAGATGGAGGAGCTGCGGAAACAGATTGACGAACTTGTAGAGAAAGGTTTTATACGACCTAGTATGTCTCCTTGGGGAGCACCTGTGTTGTTCGTGAAGAAGAAGGATGGGTCGCTACGGTTGTGTATTGATTACCGTAGGTTGAACCAGGTCACGGTGAAGAACAAGTATCCTCTGCCCAGGATAGATGATCTGTTTGATCAGTTGAGGGGGGCGAAGTATTTCTCGAAGATTGATCTTCAGTCAGGGTACCACCAGTTGTGCGTGAGAGAGGAGGACGTACAGAAGACAGCCTTCAGGACGTGCTTTGGGCACTATGAGTTCTTGGTGATGTCGTTCGGTCTGACGAACGCACCAGCCGTGTTCATGGATCTGATGAACCGGGTATTTCGGCCCTTCCTTTACCGATTCGTCATCGTCTTTATTGATGACATTTTGATATACTCTACGAGTCGGGAGGAGCACGAGGAGCACTTGCGAGCGGTATTGGGTACGTTGGAGAAGAACCAGTTGTTCGCGCAATACAAGAAGTGCGACTTCTGGCAGGAGGAAGTCAAGTTCCTGGGACATGTAGTGTCCAAGGATGGGATAGCAGTGGACCTTGCTAAGGTAGCCGCGGTTCAGGATTGGCAGCAGCCTGAGTCGGTTACTGAGGTGAGGAGTTTCCTTGGTCTGGCTGGGTATTACAGACGCTTCATTCGGGACTTCTCGAAGATTGCCAGGCCATTGTCTCAGTTGACTCGGAAAGACCTGAAGTTCGCCTGGAACGAGAAGGCGGAGGCAGCTTTTAAGGAGCTGAAGGACAAGTTGACGTCCGCCCCTGTGCTAGTATTGCCAGAGCAAGGGGTGAAATACACGGTATATACTGACGCGTCTCGCGTTGGTTTGGGTTGTGTTCTGATGCAGAAGGATAGGGTGATTTCGTATGCCTCGAGACAATTAAGGAAGCACGAGGAGAATTACCCTACACATGACCTGGAGTTGGCAGCTGTCATCTTTGCATTGAAGCTCTGGAGACATTACCTCTACGGAGAGGAGTTCGAGCTTTTCTGCGACCACAAGAGCCTTAAGTACATATTCACACAGCGAGACTTGAATATGAGACAACACCGATGGATGGAGACCTTGAAGGACTTCAAGTTCGAGGTTTCCTACCATCCTGGCAAGGCGAACCTTGTGGCAGACGCGTTGAGCCGCAAGAAGGTGATTGCATTTGCGGCACCGCTGATGATAGCCGAGTGGAACATGATGGAGTTCGTACGGGACTTCGAGCAGAGACTCACTGTCGAGGAGCCATTTGAGTGTGTTGCGCACGTTCGGGTGTGGCCACTTATTGACGACAGGATTGTTGAGGCCCAGGAGGGCGATATACGTCTGTCTGAGCTTCGAGAGCAGGCTAGCGACGCCGAGGACTCCAAGTGGAGAGTTGGTTCTGATGGGGGTTTACGATTCCGTGGCCGCCTATGTGCTCCTGATGTGGCTGACTTGAGACGCGAGCTTCTCGAGTCTGCCCATAACTCGAAGCTTGCGATGCATCCTGGTAGCACGAAGATGTACCAGGATATGAGACGGACGTATTGGTGGGATAACATGAAGGCCCACATTGCTGAGTATGTATCTCGATGTCTGACGTGCCAGCAGGTCAAGGCAGAACATCGCCGACCTCCTGGACTACTTCAGCCCATGCCCATAGCGGAGTGGAAGTGGGACTTCATCTCCATGGATTTCATATCAGGGCTGCCGAAGACGAGGAAGGGACACGATTCCATTTGGGTGATTGTGGACCGGTTGACCAAATCGGCCCATTTCCTCCCTATCAGAGTTACGAACTCTGCAGACGAGCTGGCTAGACTGTACATCAGAGAGATCGTCCGTCTGCATGGAGTTCCTTTAGAGATTGTGTCGGACAGAGACACGCGGTTCACATCTATCTTCTGGACTCGTATCCAGGAGGCGATGGGTGTGAAGTTGAAGTTCAGTACGGCGTTTCATCCTCAGACTGATGGGTAGACAGAGCGGGTGAATCAGATTCTGGAGGATATGTTGCGAGCATGTGTGTTGGACTTCAAGGACAACTGGGATGACTGTCTTCCGTATGCAGAGTTCGCCTACAACAACAGCTTCCAGGCGACTATTGGCATGGCGCCATATGAGGCTCTATATGGTCGACCTTGTAGGGCACCGCACTGTTGGGCAGAGGTTGGCGAGCGTAGTCTGATTGGCCCGGAGTTGGTACAGGTGACTACAGAAAAGGTCGACATTATTAGGCGTCGATTACTTACAGCGCAGAGCAGGCAGAAGAGTTACGCCGATACGAGGCGGCGACCGCTGGAGTTCGAGGTCGGGGATCATGTGTTCCTTCGAGTTTCCCCTATGAAGGGAGTCCTTCGGTTTGGGAAGAAGGGAAAAGTCACACCGAGGTTTATCGGTCCATTTCAGATACTGGATCGAGTGGGTGATGTGGCGTATCGTCTCGCTTTGCCCACACCACTGGCATCTGTACACAACGTATTTCATGTATCTATGCTTAAGAAGTACGTTCCTGATCCTTCGCATATCATCAGATGGGAGCAGGTACAGTTGAGCGAGGATGCTACGTATGAGCTGCGCCCGACGCGTATCCTTGATAGGAAGGAGCAGGTACTGCGTAGCAAGGTCATCCTACTTGTGAAGGTACTTTGGACACATCATTCGGAGGAGGAAGCTACCTGGGAGACTGAGGCCGAGGTCAGGAAGAACTACCCTCAGATTCTCGAGGATTACGAAAATGTATAAATTTCGAGGACGAAATTTTTTGTTTAAGGGGGGGTAGATTATAACGACCCGTAAATTTCCGTACGTTGGCTCGAGTACCACCTCGACCAGAAATCAATTAGGATTAAATCCTTTAGAAATTTAACAAAGTTAACTAAGTGCTAAACTCGATTAGCCATGAAATCCGTTGGGATCGCTTTAAATACGATCTGCAAGACCCAAAACTTGCAAAATCAGTGACTCTAGGTTACCCTAAAGTTTAGAACCAAACTCATTACCCGGCTGCTCTCGGGAATGAAACGAAACTTCGTATTAGGTCTAGATCGCACATCAGAAGTCCGATTAACACGAAGTTAAGGAACTAGGACCGCCTCACTGGGCTTGACAATCGTCTCAAAAATCAGGTCCAGCCGATGTCCCACGGCCATTTGTTTCGATCCGGAGCGAGGGAGTGTGAAAAACACTATTCCCTTTCCAAAATAAATATCCGGAATAGTGATCTGGCACCATTCGCTTGCGCATCAGTATTAAGCAACCTGACCGTCAGAATCAGACCAAATTACACCCTCGGATTAAGAAAAATTTCAGGAACATTTACATGTACTTGGAATTTCGGATCGTGGCCCACTGACCGTTGAACTGAAAGTGGTCCGCCACGTGCGATCTGGGAATCCTATCGAGTCGAAAATGTAATCCCACATAGATCCATGTATGGTGAGCTTAAGTCTGACGTTTGGCTCAAGGAGGGCCACCAGAACCTCTCTTTTGAGCTGGAAAAGTGACGAAATGCCTATATAAGTTGTAACCCTTGAACCTGAGTCTGTTTTGGGGAGGTTTTTGGCTATAAAAGGAGCTTAGAACAGCCCCTCTCACAGCCATACGAATTTGGGATAAAACACTAGAGAGAGAGAAAAGGAAGAGAAAGCTTTGGATTTGTGGGACCAACTTCCTCCTGCTGCTTTCATTTGTCGCACGACCTACACCGCTTCTTTCCAGGCATTTTTCCGGTGGTATCCATTCCGTTTGAAGGTGAGAAACCCTAACCCTAGGTCTGATTTGAAGTATGTAGGTTGTAGGTTGTGTAAAAGCTAACCGATTTCACTCTTTAGCCTAGAAAACGCCCGTATACGGAAGCTCAACAACCCTTGTTGATTCGTTGTGATTCCAAGGGAAAAGGTGAGGACTTTAAGTGTATAGGTTACAGTTCTCAATGCTTTCAATGTCAGATAATGATAGATTCATGATCTACATGCAATTGCACATGTACAAAGTGCTTTCCGTTTCCTGTTTCGATTAACGTTGTAGAATATGGAATTTCACATACTCTAGGTATACGTAGAAATACCGTATACGTTTTTTTTTTTGGGAAAATGTTTGACATGTTTATTTAATGTATGATTATATAATATATGGATGAAATACTAGTTTGGCGAAAGGAATCGTTGAAATACATGTTCGCTTATAAATGCCTAGTATGTTGAAATTGTGTATTCTAGAAATACCGCATATGTGTAAATTTTGGAAATGCAATTGTAATGATTATTTGCTGTATGATTATGATATACATGGATAAAATACTCACGTGGCGAAAGGTTAGCCCTAATACGTATTTTGCTAACATACGTCATGTATGTTAGAATAGCATATTCCAAGTGTTTCTGTAATTGCTTGTGTGTGTAAATGCTTGAGTGTTAGTGCCTTAGAGAGGTGCTGATATGGGATTCCCGACTACCTTAGAGACATGTAGGATCGCCTCTATGTGGTGGTTCGCTATAACCACTCACTTGTGATGTGTATGTAATTGTATCCCTATTTGTATAGTGCTTTACAACATGCTTTACAACATGCTTTACAACATGCTTCACTTCATGCTTTATTTCATGCTTTATAACATGCCTGCTAACATGCTTGTATTACTTGTTTATCATGCTTTATTCCACCTGCTATTGATGAGAACTGTTTGAGTTTGGGACTATGTTTATAGTCCAAACATTCGGTACCAGACTTGAGATTGTGGCTGAGATTCATGTCGCCACAAAGGATGTGTCTGGCGAACCCGAGTCATGGCCACACGGAGTGCTTTTGCGCTCCATATCGCCCAACTTGTGGTGCGCTCGAGCTAGTCAGGCTCGTCAAGTAAACCGATATGTTTATGTGTGTTCACCATGTTTGGTCGCTACTGCTTGAACCTAGGGTACCAAACTTACCAGTGGCGTCCCGTTAACCATGGTACCTCGATCCGCTAAGACGCATGAGCCGGGCATGGTGGTATGGGACACCGTGGTTGAGCTGTCGGCCTACACTGGGGCCATGTGCCTCCCCGTAGTGACCATTGCGTAACCAAACTCGTGAGCCGAATACAGTGGTATGGGACACTGTATTCGAGCTGTCGATACTTACGGCGAGAGCCGAGTACGGTGAGACCTGTGCTCGTGCTGACGGGCGACGAGTCCTCCCTAGTATCTTCGAGTATACTCCAAGGGTCTGTGATTGGCGACGAGTCTTTCACAGCAACTAGAGTATGAGTTGAGTCGAGTACGGTGAGACCTGTACTCGAGCTGACGGCTAGTGATTGAGCCGAGTACGGTGAGACCTGTACTCGAGCTGACGGCCAACAATTGAGCCGCATACGGTGAGATCTGTATCCATGCTGATGGGTGACGAGCCCTTTGCGATGCCTTCACTATGCTTCTCAAACCATAATATCGTATGAGATTAACTAGGATTGACGACCTTAGAATGGATCATGTTTGGGAATGATACAAGGGAGGTACCTTAGTTTCCCAATACTGCTGTTTGAAATGGACTAATAATAACTTGGTAATCATGAGCATCATCGCACCGCATGTGCTTAGTAGATGTGGCGCACTGAGGGAGTTAAGCATTCGCGAACGTAAGATGATGTCGCTTGAGGGTGGTTTGGCAAGGGCATACAGCATCATGTCATTTCATTCTCGCACTTAATAAGATTAGTTAGACTTGTTTGATTTGTACTGCTTTATCATTACTGCTTGATTGAATTGATAACATGTTAACCTATGCTTTATTGTTCCACTGAGTTAGCTACTCACTCCCACGTTACGGGACGGTGTTTGCAACACCCACCAGACTCTGTCGCAGGTATAGATGGTGCATCGGTTCAGGAGCCGAAGCCCGACTTCGATGAGGATCAGGACGAATTCTCTTTTATGCAGTACTCTGACGGCTTTGCTTAGGCCGACTGCATCGCGGGGATTCCAGGGCTTATATACGGAGTTGCATTTTGATTTTTGACTTAGAAACAATACATGTATATTGGTACTCAGTTAGTACTCATACTCTGGAGTTCATAAAGTTTTGTTACTTTACATACTTTGAATATAAAATTTCAGTCTTCCGCTTGCCTTTATACAATTGAACTGGAGTATGATTTACTGTTTTGGTATAATCTCATTCATGTTTATTGCTTTAACTCAGACAACATTTAACCATCATTGTGTATGTTGCATAAGTGATGCGTTGGAACTCGGGAGTTGAGTTCATACTCGACCCCCGAATTTCAGGGCGTTACAATTTTATTACCATTGTTGGCTCCGCTTTATTACTACTATTATTATTTTTACATATGCACGTGTTTACTATTATGGGTCCCGTTCTCTAGGTTATTAGGACTATATGGCTCATGGTTTTATATTATTTTTTATTATTATTAGCCTTGTTACCACCTATACACATTGTTATTTATTTATTTATTATAAATTGAAATTGCAGGGCCCACCTATAATGAGAGGTATTCCACTAGGTGAGTCGACCACTTCGAGTTATATGCCTCATTCTCCAACTAATTTGACAGTTAAGTGAGCTACACCAAGTGAGCGTCCACTTATTAACTCCTGACATCCTAATGATTCAAATAGTTTGATGGTTAGATTTGACTCATCTTAGTTAGTAATAGCCCTAGAAGCCCTAAGAATTATGTAGTTGTGATCTGCAGTCAAATGGATTGGGACTATTTTTCAAGGGTTGGATTTAGGCTAGAATGAACGTGAAGGTTCATTTAAACTAGGCTTGTAATTATTTCTAAATTTGGTTACACGGTAACACCCGAGTATTGGAAAGTACGGGGTGTTACACGTCCCTTCATAGGCACACGTGTGTGTGTGTGTGTGATGGGGGGGGGGGGGGGGGGGGGGGGGGGGGCACATAGATGTATGTATTTTAAATCTACTCTGTCCATTTCATGTGGAGTCCAACCGTGATGTATAGGTCTTATCCACACCGTCCAAATGGTGGGCCCCGGTCTGATTTGGCGGGTCTGGGCACTGCATCTTTTAAAAATAAATAATAATATAATAATAATGATAGTATACAATATTATATGGTGGGCCCTATGTGGGACCCAACTTGGGACGTGTTTTATCTAACCATCCATCTGGACCTTGGACACCACCATGATGTATTTATTTCATCTACACCGTCCAAATTGTACTGGATGGTGCTGGACAATGTTTGGATGGTGCTGATTTACATGGACAATGTTTGGACAGTACTGATCATCATTAGTGGGCCATGTGCCTCATTCGATAGTGTACAATGATACACATGTTATACCTGCAACTATTGAAATGATTTTTGGTGTAATCCAAGCTCTCACTTAAGGTCCATTGGTGCGGCCCATCCATGAAGCCCATCTTGATGTATTTGTGGTCCATCCATTAAGGCCCACCTTGATGCAATTGCGGCCCATGTAATGAGGCCCATTGTGGTGTGTATTAGGCCGTGGGACGTGGCCCATTGTGATATATTTCTGGCCCATATGATGAGGCCATTGTGATGTATTTTCGGTCCATTTGGTAAGGCCCATTGTGATATATTTTCAGCCCAGATGATGAGGCCATTGTGATGTATTTCTGGGCCATTTGGTAAGGCCCATTGTGATGCATTTCCGGCCCATATGATGAGGCCCATTGTGATGTATTTTCGGCCCATTTGGTAAGGCTTAATGAGATGTATTTTTCGGCACATATATTACGACCCATTTGACATATATGGGCCCATGTATTGCGGCCCATTGTGATGTACATGAGGTCTACGAGCGAGGTCCAATGCGATGCATATGTAGCCCATAAGTGAGGCCCATCATGATGTGTATTAGGCCCTTGAGAGAGGCCCATGGTGATGCATATTGGGCCATTGTTTGAGGCCATGGCCCCACTATATGATTGATTTTATGTGGGCCACTCCTTGGGATCAATGTTGGTTAAATGTCCACATTGATGGGCAATGATGGTTAAATGTCCTCATTGTGACCTTCCCTTAGGCCCTTTGTTAGGCCGATTATCGATGTCGATTATTGATGCCGGTTAACGATATCGATTATGAGTATGTGACAGCATAACATCATGATACATGCCCATACGTATCATCTGCATGTTTGTTATGAGATGTGGTTGACTATTGCATATGTCATTGGGTATGTTGTTATGAGACTCTCGGATAGGCAGAGATTGTCTCACATGAGCGCATGGTATGCGCATGATTAATGCATGACTGGATTGTATGACTCATACATCTTGCATTGTGTGTTGTGATTATTGTATGCCCTAGCGACATCAGGGCCGTAGCCTCCACAGGCATATCGTGGATGGACAGATGGGACACCAAAAATCTGTTACTAGTATCGGGGCGCCATAGATGTCCTTAGGTGAAAATTCCTAAACCTTCATGGCCAGGAGATGCTCCAACGTCTAGACCGAGTGGATACATGAGCGCCCAAGTGTCGAATACCAGTAAGCACGCCTCCCACTGTGTCGTGGTCAGTTGGAAAGGGGTGTGGCCTTACCCCCCGAGGGTAGGGGGCATAGCTAGGCTGAGTTTGACCAGCTTGTAAATGGGTCCGCTATCGACGTGTCGGGTAGATATTGGTTGATTACTAGTCAGGCGGATAGTGAGGTCTCTTCCACTTGCATGGTTACGAGTCCAGTAGATGGCGATTGCATGTAGAGTGTACTAGACCCCGGTAATGATCCCAGAGATGTACGATGTTGATATGAGGACTTATCGAGCAGGAGTTGTATACTCAGCATTTTACTTATTCATTCATGCATTCACTATCCACTCGGGCTGGCGGTGTGTAACTATTTGTTACGTGTACCTTCGCAAAAGTCAGGATTTTGGTTGGGGTGCACGACTAACCTGAGATCAGGAGTTTACTACATTGAGTTTGACTATCCAAATTTAGGTATGAGACTAGTTTGGATGGAAGACCCTTGTGGTGGACCTCGTAGCTTGCGATACTATGTACTATCATCTTAACTTCACACTCCAGCTTGGTCATTTCATTCGCATCTCATATCGCATTGTATCCTCAACACATAACACTTGGTTTACTGTGCTTCTGTATTGCATGGCCTAGATAAGGCTAATGGTATTCATGGACTCGGTATTTGATATTTGACTTACTATGTCTTCGCATTGCATAGCTGATCTACATTGCTTCCTCAGTATATGATATTGGTTTATTATGTTTTTGCATCACATAGCCTGGATAAGGCTGATGGTATTTATGGACTTACCAACATATTTCCGCATTACTTTGATATTGTGTGATTTATGGATTGCCAGTATTTTCGCTTTCTCTGATATCTATATGCTTGGCATATGCATCACACACACTTTCACCACTCTCTAAGGTTTTTATAAGCTTATGCATGATAGATGCGTGCAAGTGGCGTTAGGTTACAGCAGCGTTGAGCTTAGAGCGTGCAGCTGTCTTCTGGAGCTTTGATTATCGATATATGTATTTCCCTTCGAGCATTATATTCAACTATATATATTAGTGGATATGTAATGATGATGTTGTCTTTGTGATTGGGTATACTTGTGGTTGTGCTTCTTACGAGATAAATGTACGTATTGAAAATCCTCCTTGTAGGGTCCCAGGATCGGAACCTGGAGTATGGGTGTCGGGAGCTGATAATGGTACACTACGGAGGCTGTCGGCGCCGGATTCGGTGATCAAAAATTTTGTGAGCCAGGTTTCTGAGTTTGGGGACTAACCCCATCGCTGAGATCGCGTAGGTACTACCAGTGCGTCTGTACGACGCTCTGTTAGTGAGATACGCTGTGAAGAATCGTTAGCGTATCATGTGCACATGGTGCCATATACTCCATTCAACACATGTGCACAACGTAAGGCCCGTATCCTAGACCATACCATTCCTTAGACTTCCACGATCCTCCCCGACGATTTCTGGCAACCCGCGACCTGTAGACAGTGTTTGCGCTCAACCCTAAGTCGCATCCCATAGATTTGAGTCCTCTCGACTTGACTCGAAACTTGTACCCTAGCGACCGCGCCGTCGCCTCGATTCCAATGCTGCGACTTGCGCCCCGATGTGATACCAAGGCTAAGAGTTGTGGGCCCATGTTTATTTCGAGAAAAACGCAGCGCGTTGCAAATTCTGAGAGAGTCTCTACAACCTTTCACATTAATCAATCAATGTACAAGCCAAGTACACATCCATCACTCACCCATCCCTCTCTCAACCAAAGTCAACCCTCATGTCATCTCTCCTTACACCACCATACCTCTCATCCCATCACTCCATCCATCACCACTCCTCTCTCTCTCTCTCTCTCTCTCTCTCTCTCTCTCTCATTTCTCACTCCATCCCAAGCAATCTAAGGGAGGTGACCATCCAAGCTCCAAGAGAGCCTAGTGTGGCCCACTTTCTACTCCCTTATCTCTCATCCTAGCCATCCATACTTCATCATCTTCCATCAAAGGGAAAGCCTAAGAGCTAAGGAGTCCAAGGAGCCTAGAAGAAGCAGAATCGGTAGGTGTTTATAGGATTAGATTGTGATTTTTGTGATGAACCAAGTGGGGCCCACCAATTGATGGTATGGATCCCATTTGGGACCCATCTTGATGTATGTATTGTAATCCTAGGAGGGCTCATATTGGCGGAGCCCTCCATCACTCGAGTCTCTCTCTCTCCTTCTCTCTCTCTCTCTCTCTCCCCTGTTATCGACTATTGTGATGTATGTGATCCCAGCCGTTAAGGGCCAGCAGGCCCGCCATAGGTGTTTCAACTAGGCCGTCTGTCATTAGGTCATCCAACAAGCTTTGGACAAAGAAAAAATACAAATATCACCTTGATCCATCTACTGGTGGGACACATGTGTAGACCCACCTTGGCATGTGCGTGGCGACTCCACCGTCTAGCAGCAAGGACGGTGGGTCCCACCTGATACGTGCATTGTACTGGGATGTGGGTCCATTAATGTATGTATTCCACCCACCGTCCATGTGGGACAGTGGGGCCTGCTTAAGGATGTGAGCCATCCAGACCGTCCAGGTCAGGGGGCCTACGTGATGATGTGGGCCATCCAAATTGTCCAGGTCATGTGGTCCCACACGATCTAAGTATTTTATCTATACCGTCCATCTGCTGGTGGGCCAGCAACCCACCCGACAACATATCAGCTGTAGAGACATCAGCAAGTTCTATGGTCCCAATCACGAGGTATGTGTACGTCCATGCCATCCATCCATATGGCAGCTCGTGGGGCTCACCCACACGTGCTGCACGTGTGAGATGGGACCCACCTTGATGTACGTATTCTATGTCCATCGTCCATCTGCATGGACCCTAGCAGCTATAGCTGCTACTGTATTGACGTCAACAAGTGTGGATCTGATCATCAGGTATGTATATCCACACCATCCAGATTATCATACGGTGGGGCCCACCGTTGAGGTATGTGTTATACCAAAGCCGTCCACGCGTGGGACATGTGGACCCACTTTGATGATGGGTTTCATCTAGGTTGTCTGTTCGTCCGCTAGACGTCTAGGATGCCTAGATGAAGGGCAACACAAATATCTGCCTGATTCAAAACAAATGGTGGGTCCACACACCTGATATATATATATATATATATATATATATATATATATATATATATATATATATATATATATATATATATATATATATATTTCATCTATGTCGTTCGTCCTTGGGACGGTGGGACCTACCCTGCACGTGTGGGGTCTCCACCGTCTAGCTGGGATGTGGGACCCACCTTATATGTATGTATTATCAGCATCGTCCGTTCGTTTTGAGCTGGACGTGGGACCCCCTGTAGTGTATGTGTCTCCATGTCGTCCATCTATTTGGCAGTGGGTGGGACCCACCTTGATGTACGTATTCTGTATTCGCACAGTCCATCTCTCGACAGTGCTGTGTGGGGCTGACCAGATATATGTGTCCCATCCACGCTGGCCATCAGATGGTGGGGCCTGCTGTGATGTGTGTGCGGTTGTAACGCCCTGAAAATTGGGGGTCGAGCATAAACTCAACTCCCGAGTTCCAACGCATCACTTATGCAACAAAATGAATGATGATTGAATGTTGTCTGTAATAGAGCATTGAACATGAGTGAGATTAAGCCAAAACAACATATCATACTCCAGAGACAGTTAAATTGCAAGCGGAAGACTGTGATAGATATATAAAATATAAAAACTATGGTACGTCTCCAGAGTGTGATAAGGTTACCAGGTTAATGAATTACAAGTACAATTCAAATTATACCAAATGTGTAGTGTCATCTAGTCAACATCCTTGTAATCCCGTCGATCAAAACACGGCTCGCATGAAGCCATCAGCACACAGCATACACGAACAAGCATCATTGTCGTCATAAAGGTCCGGCTCCGCCGCAAGAGTAGCGTCGCCATCTGCAATCAAACAAAGTCTGGTGGGTGTTCGGAACACCGTCCCGTAACGTGGGAGTGAGTAGCTAACTCAGTGGAACAATAAAGTATAGGTTAACATGTTATCCACTCAGTCAAGCAGTAATGATAAAGCAGTACAATCAAACACTCCTAACTACTCTTATTAATGCAAGTATGAATGCATTCATGATGTATGCCCTCACCACACACTTCCTCGTGCGACACCATCTTACGTTCGCGGCATGCTTGCATTCCTCAGTGCTCCACATCTTCCAGGCACATGCAATGCATGATGAGCATGATTACCGAGTTGTTATTAGTCCATTTCAAACAGCAGGGTTGGGAAACTAAGGTACCTCCCTTGTATCATTCCCAAACATGATCCATTCTAGGGTCATCAGTCCTAGTTAATCTCAGACGATGGTGTGTTTTCTAGGTCACTGCAAAGGCTGCCAGGGCTGTTACGCACAAAGGTTACACCACTCCCCCATCACCTTTTTAACGGTTCATCACTAAGCTGATATAGGCCTAGTTCATACTCTATACACTGCGGCAAAACTCGTCGCCTCACCGCAAATTCAGAGTATGCTCGAGGTCACTCCACTAACGTCCTACCAACTGGCAGTCTATTTTCGAAGCCTGACCAGTCCACTTATTGACAATGAGACCCGGATGCAACCCGATTGAGGACCACAGCCAGGCTACGCCAGTGTTGGTCGATAGCTCGAATATAGTGTCCTATACCACCATAATTGGCTCACAAGTCTGGTTGCTCACTGGTCACTATGGGGAGGCACGTGGCCCCAGCGTAGGCCGACAGCTCGACCACGGTGTCCCATACCACCATGCCCGGCTTATGAGTCTTAACGGATCGAGGTACCATGGTTAAAAGGGATTTCACTGGTAAGTTTGGTACCCTAGGTTCAAGCAGTAGCGCCCAAACATGGTGAACATACATAAGATAGATCGGGTTGCTTGACGAGCTCGGCTAGCTCGAGCACACATCAAGTTGAACGATATGAAGCGCATAAGCACTTCGTGTGGCCAACCACTATCGCCAACAGAAGTACGACTCGGGTTCGTCGAACATATCTCACGTGGCAACTGAAACTCAGCCACGAATTCAATCCCGTTACCGACTGCCTGGACTATTCAATAGCCCCAATCACATTTAATTTTAGATATTTAAAGCAGTAATAAATCAAAATTCAAATCATACAATCAAAGACTGAAATTATCCATTGAGGGGCTGACAGGGCTGTTGTACGCACTCGTTGCTCCACTCCCCCATCACCCATGACGGATCATACAACGTAAATATGAATTTAAACATATGCATTACATAGATAAAATCATAAAAGCAGTTGAGCATGTTATGAAGCACAACACACGCATGAGTTTGTACATATTCAATTCCTAATCACACAACTATCCAAGGAAAACATACACATAGTTAAAAGAAGTTGAGAATCATATCTCAACACCCTTATACATTACAATTTGCTAACTACTACTTATTCAGACATTTCAACAAACACTTTAAAAGACATTCATCAACATACATGACATATGTTGATCACATAGGCGTTAGGCCAAATCCTTTCACTAGGGAGTTACCCCAATCATAACACGCATACACCCACGACGGATAGTCATGGTAAGCAGGAATCCAAGTTCCATATTCATTCAGTCATTTCCACAAACACTTGGGCCACACATTTTAACATAAGTAGTGTATATTGGTCGTGGCGTGATTTAGGGCAAATCCTTTCGTCAAAGGGGTATCACCAATACAACAATCATAAATCCATGACAATTAGTCATGGCGAGCACGAATGAGAATTCTATACTCATTCGGTCATTTTCACAAACACTTAGAATACACTATTTTAACATACATAGTGTATATTAGCAAAAGCATGTATTAGGGCGAACCCTTTTGCCAAATAAGTATTTTATCCATATATAACATATTAATACAGCAAATAATCATGGCAAACACATTTCCAAAATTTATATGTATACGGTACTTTCTACAGATACCTAGAGTATGTAAAATTTCATATTCTTCATCTTTAATCGAAACGGAAAGCAGACAGCATTGGTACATGTGCAATTGCATGCAGATCATGAATCTATCATTATCTGACAATGAAAGCGTTGAAAACCATAACCTATACACCTAAAGTCTGCACATTTTGTCGTAGAATCGTAAAGAATACGATAGGTTTGCTAAGCTTCCTTCTACGGCAGTTTGGCAACCTATAGAACGAAATAGGTTAGCTATTTCATAACCTACAACCTATCCAACCCCAAAACAGATTAGGGTTAGGGTTTCTTACCTAGAAACGAAGTCGAAATCGTCGGGAAAGCAATGAGAACGGAGTGGCGCAGCTTGTGTAGTGGCAGGGAATAGTAGTTGAGAGGTTCTCCCACTTCTCTCACTCTTTCTCTCTCTTTTCTCTCTAGGGTTTCTCTCAAATTCGTATGGCTGCAATGAGAGAGGGTTTAAGGTCCTTATATAACCGAAAAACTCACTGAAATATACTCCAGGTCAAAGTATACTTAGGTTATAACCAAAGCAGGTCAGTTTCAGCTCAACGGAGGACTTCTGGTGGGCCTCCTTGAGCCAAAGGTCGGACTTAAGCTCACTAACACTGGATCTACGTTTAGTTAAGTTTTCATTTCAGTCGGGATTCCAGATCGCAAATGGCGAACCAGTATCAGTTCAACGGTCAGCAGATCTCGATCGGAGATTCCGAGTACATGGATATGTGTATGAAATTTCTCCTGATCCGAGGGTGTAATTTGGTCTGATTCTGACGGTCTGGTTGCTTAAAACTGATCCGCAAGCGAGAGGTGCCAGATTACTATTTGAGATATTTTATTTTGAATTAATTTCACATTTCTCACACTCTTCACTCCGAGCTCAAGCGAATAGCGCTGGGACACTATCTGGATTTGATTTCTGAGATGGTTGTCAAGCCCAGCAAGGCGGTCCTAATTCCTTAACTTCGTGTTAATTGGACTTCCGACGTGCGGTCCAGATCTGATATGGTGTTTCGTGATGCTCCCAAGAGCAGCCAGGTAATGAGATTGATCCTAGATTTTTGGGTAATGTAGCATCATCGGTTCCACAAGTTTTGGGTCTTGCAGATCGTATTTAAAGCGATTGGTGCTAATTTCACAGGTACTCTAGTTTAACACTGGCTAATTCTTGCCTAATTTCTAAAGGATTTAGTCTTGGGTGATTTCGGTCTGAGGTGGTACTTAGTCCTTTGTGGCAATGTTTAGTTTAAGTATTGTTCTTCATCACCTAAACTTTAAGATAGCGTCTAATGTGAAAGTACTTAGAAAATTTAAAGAACAAGGTGGTGAAGGGTGGGATTTGTAAAAGAAATGGGTTCACAAGCGATTTTAGACTTTGGGATTGAGTTCTGACAAGTTAATAAGGTGTTAGGATCGACCCATTGCCTAAGGGCGTCTAATCCCACGTTGGCAAAAATCCAGGATGTTACAGCGGTCCACACCTTCTAGCGTGGGACAATGTCGGGCCCACATGATGTAGTGTTTCATCCACACCATCCCGATGGGCTGGATGTGGGCCCACCATGCTGTATGTATTTCATTTATGTCGTCCAGTCTAGTTGGAGGTGGACCCTATCTTAACGTATATCCACACCGTGCATCCATGGGGCCCTCATGTATGCGTCCTAACCCACGCCATCCAGGGCAATGACCCACCTTGATGAATGCGTTGTATATCCAAGCTGCCCGTCCATATTTTTTCTTAAACCATGGGCTGACTCATTAGGCCCGTGTGCGAGGCCCAATGTGATGTATATGCGGCCCATATTTGAGGTCCGATGTGATATATATTGGCCCATATGTTGAGGCCCAATATGATGTATATAAGGCCCATTTGATGAGGCCCAATGTGATGTATATGAGGCCCAATGTGATGCATATGTGGCCCATGAGTGAGGCCCATCGTGTTGTGTATTAGGCCCTTGAGTGAGGCCCATTGCGAGGCCCGTATCCTAGCTTGTACTGTTCCATAAGCTTTCGCTGTCCACCTGGTCGAATTCCGGCGACCCGCGATCTGTTATGAGCGTTTGCCCGTGATCCTGAGTCGCGTCTAGTATATCAGAGTCAGCTCGACCTGAGACTTGTATCCTTGTGACCGTGTCGTCACCGCAGTTCCAACACTGTGTCTCGCGCGCTGAGGCGATACCCCGGCAAGGAGATGTGGGCCCGTGCTCAGTTCGAGGAAAACACCGCGCGATGCAATCCTAAGAGAATCCATCACATCAAATGTCAAGTACACATCCTATCACTCCCATCACTCACACCCATCCCCAAGTACAACCACCCATCTCCAAAGTCAACTCTCTCCCTTACACAAGTACTCCCATCACTCACCTTTTCATCCATCACCATCTTACATCACCACTCTCTCTCTCTCTCTCTCATCTCTCTCTCTCTCTCATTTTCAAAACTCCATCTCCCAAGCTGAAAAGGCCTAGCTATATGTCCTAGAGGGGGGGTGAATAGGACAATGCCAAATAAAACTTATAACAGCGGAATTAAAAAGAATATGATAGCCAAAATAAATCACAATGCAGGAAAGTAAAACAACCTCAAATTTTAGATCTTGAGAGGTTGATACAGATATTGTTCTAAGGACAACCTTACACCAAAAACCAGAGTTTATGGTAGGACAACCCTATTTCTAGAAAGATCTTTGTATCAAATCTCAAACCAAAGAGGAATACAGAAATAAACACAACCTGAATTGAAATAAATTGTAATCACAAATGTATTGTTCTAGGGACAGCCATACACCATAAAAATGGCAGGGCAACCTTGCTGGAACAATCTTTAAAGGAAATTGAATATCAAGCTGATAAAGGAATAGCAGAAAATAAATTCTAAACTATTACAAAATTCCCACAATGCTTGAATTAAATGATTACAACATTCACCACCATAAATACATCCCACAAACGAATAATTAAAGATTAGAAGTATAAATCATTCAACCACAACACAAGGGATTATAGTGGTTCGCCTGTGTGTTCACCAACTGTTAAACAACAGCCACACAGAATGCTACTCCACCCTTAATATCCTCACACAGGGGATATTAGCGTTCACTAACAAAATAGGTTTTCACAGGTTCACCCAAAACCTTTACAATTGTGTCTTTGTCTGTGGGCTTACACAATTAAAAAAACCCCACTTCTGAGTTTTCCTGGCTCTCCTCAGATAACCAATACAACAAGATTTTTCTGGCAAATCTTGAAAGAAACCAAAATAGAAAGGAATTTACAATTAAATGTAAAATACCTGATTATCTCCTTCGTTGTAGCAGCCCGGTAGAACCAAGTCAGAGTAAATGATTGAATGTCCAAGTTCAATGTCCAGTACTCAATTACAATGGGTCTAATTCTAATAGATTTTAAATTAAACCAAGAAGGGCTTGCCTTAATTGATTTTGATTCCAAAGAAAGGGAATAACAATTCCTCTTATCAAATTAGATTGGAATAGCAGAAACAAAATTAATTAAATAAAGCTAAGGAAAGAGAATATTAAATAAGCACACTTAGCTTAGATAGAGCACAAAATTATCTCTCAGAAGTTCGACGAAGATTGGCTTGAATGGATTAATTAATTCAATGATTTCTTCTGAGATTCGTGCTCTATTTATAGGTGAGCAGATCGCGTCTTCGACTGGTCTAGAGAGCTCTTCGACTAGTCGAAGCAATAACAGATATTTGAAAAATCAGGCGCGATAAGCTTTGACCGTTCTACGACTGGTCGAAGGTCTCCTTCGACTGGTCGTAGGTCACCTTCGACTGGTCGAAGGTCTCCTTCGACTAGTCGAAGAACTTAAAATTCATCGCTGGACTTTGAGTCGAAGACTTTCGACTGGTCGAAGATGTAGTCGACACTGTTCCTTCGACTGGTCGAAAAGACTCCTGGACTAGTCGAAGTCTAACAGAAATTATCCGATTTTTGTAACAAACTCACGACTGATCGAAGAATTTCTTAGACTGGTCGAAGCAAATCTAGGACTAGTCGAAGAAGGCCTAGGACTAGTCGAAGAAGGCGTAGGACTAGTCGAAGAACAGACCAAACTTATGTAAAATAAACATCCGATTTATGTATCCAAAGTGACCTACTTCTAAGGTCAACCTAAGGTCAGTCAAACCTCAACCATGAAGTAAGGACATTGAAACATTAGGAACTAGTGACCTTGAAGTATGAGCCTTGAAGTCTTGATGTAGTTCAATCTTGAAATCTTGATGTAGCTCAATCTTGAAAGTGTCTTGAGTTCTTTATGAACTGCCTTGTACTCTTCTTGAAGTCTTGCAGCTTGAGTCATGTCTTGTGAGCAGTTCTTGCAGTCAAGGTTGATCTTTGTACTTATGAGCTTTGCTTGTTGTGAGCTTTGCTTGTTCATGAATGTTGATCTTTGAGAGAGCTTCACATATGCAAGTTATATATAACAGTGATTTTGGCACCACAAATTTGACAACAGACAGGGATATAAACTATAGCACTTACAATCTCCCCCTTTGTCAAATTAGTGACAAAACACATAACCAAGATAAACATAAAGTAAAACAACTGGTTAAAGAATCATGAACCAGTTAATATCAACTGTCTTACCTGTAAATCAATATTCAATATTCAACATTCAACATTCAACCAGTTTCATTCAACTAGTTCAAACATACTCCCCCTGAGTAACATAACCAATGCTACTCCTCTCACAATCACATCGTTAAGAACAAACCATTCTCCCCCTTTTTGTCACAGTATGACAAAGGAAACAACAATGTAGGAGAACTAAATAAAGGAATATATGAGAGTAAATATGAGGAGTTATAAGATTATAGCAAAACAGAGATAGAGATACTCAGCATAGCTTCACATAGAATAAATATCCAGCATAAAACATAGATAGTATCCAACTCAAAATCAGTTCAACCAAGTGCTAAGTTATAAAGTTATTACAGACCAGAAATCTCATATAAACTAATCAGAACCAGATGACGGAGCAGGAATAGAGGGATCAAGTTGGTGCATGCCTTTGTTCAATCGCCTAAGATATTTGCGCATGTACTTGAATTGTAAATCATGAGCAACAGACATGTTTTCCATCTTTACATTTATATTCTCAACTTTATCCTCTAATGCACTCAGACGAGCATCAACATCAGATGGTTCAAAATCTGGATCATTTGTTGAGTCAGAATCCAGTTCCTCAAAAATGTCATCGATATTAATGTCATCACCAGCTTCTTCATGACCACCACCACCACCACCACCTTGTTCATGAAGTAGATCCAGCTTCATCTTATTGATATTAGTATTGTTGAAAATCAGATGATGGATTGGTGCCTCATCAACCGGCATATCGACTAACATATGTGTAGCCAATATAGTTATTAAATAGGCAAAAGGAATGTCACTATGACCAGGATGGAGTCTAAACTGAAGAATGAAATGACAGATTAAGGATGGTAAACAAATTTGAGTACCATTGGAAATAGCATGGATAACACGAACCATAAACGAGGTCAAGTCAATTTTATTACCCGAACGAGGATACAGATTAGACACAAATATTTTGTGGAGAATTCTGTACTTGGGTAACAAATACCTTGCGGGAAGCGCATTTCCTTTTCGTGTCCATTGAACATCCATGTTGCACAAATCTCTAGTGAGCATGCGTTTTTTAGACATTGAGGGTTTATCAGTTAAGTTATGGATAGGAATACCCTCATCATTCACAGGAATGTCCATAAGGGCTGAAATTAAATGACGATCAATGTCAAAAGGCCCTTCTCTAGTAGATATTTTAAAAGTTAAATTATCCTGTGAGAAAGAACTAATACATGTAAACATGGATTGGGCAATGGACCGGTATGTTGGCCCACCCCAATGTAATAAGTTAACCCAACCCACAGCTTCAAGCATAGGAAGGATGTCAAAAGGTGCAATATGATTAACATCAACAGGATGTTCAACAATAACATTACGTAATCTAATGTCCCTAACATAAGATGGATCATCATTGGGAAAAAGAAGATGACGCTTAGAGATAATGGTTGATCTGGAGGAAGAAGAAGGACCACGGGAAGTAGTTTTTCTACCTCTAGAAGCCATTTGCAACAAAGATATCAAGGAAATAAGAAGTTGCAAAGGATTGAGAAGTGGGTTTACTCAAAACAGATTTTTCAAAATCCAAACCCCAAATCTCAATGAAATCCAAAATACAAAGCTTAAATCTTGAAAAGTAAACAATCTAGACACAAATCTGCAAGAAAAACGTGATTTGGAACACTAACCTTGAAGAACATGAACAACGGGTTCGACAAGTCGAAGCTCGGCTCCTTAGAGAAGAAAAATGGAATGAGGAAGAAAGCAAAAATCCCCAAATTTTAAGTGATTCTCGAGATCTACGACTGGTCGTGGATATTTACGACCGGTCGAAGGTCGATTGGTTGAGTATACTCGCGACTGGTCGAAGAATGATAAAAAATTCATATTTCTTGCAAATTATTCAAAAATTGCAATTCAACATAGCAAATATATACATTATGATACAAGTAGGCATAAATAATCATTTTAAAATGCACATACCAAGATCAAATTTCATCTTTTTGAACCTGCTTTTATCGAGAGGTTTTGTGAAAATGTCAGCTCGTTAATCTTCGGTAGGAATATATTCTAGAGATATAACTTTTTCTTTTACTAATTCCCTTATATAATGAAATCTAATGTCAATGTGCTTAGTACGAGAATGCTGAATAGGATTTTTTGAAATATTTATCGCACTGGAATTATCACAATGTAATAACATAGAATCCTGTTTAATTCCATAATCACTTAGCATTCGTTGCATCCAAACAAGCTGTGTACATGCATTACCAGCTGCGATATATTCAGCTTCAGCTGTTGAAAGTGATATAGAATTTTGTTTCTTACTAAACCAGGAAACTAGACAATTTCCAATGTAAAAACAACCACCACGAGTTGATTTTCTATCATCTAGGTTACCAGCCCAGTCAGCATCTGAGTACCCAGCTAATTGGACACTAGTCTCATGAGGATACCAGAGACCGAGATTTACAGTACATGCGACATATCTAATAATCCGCTTGACAGCAATCAAATGAGATTCTTTTGGATCAGATTGATATCTTGCGCAAATATCAACACTTAGAGAAATATCAGGTCTACTAGCAGTTAAATATAACAAACTACCAATCATACTCCGATAAAGTTTTGAGTCAACATTTTTACCATTAGAGTCTTTTGAGAGTTTCAGGGTAGTACTCATAGGATATCGAAATTCTTGCCATTCTCAAATCCAAATCTCTTGATTAGATTCAAAGCATACTTAGATTGAGAAATGAATATTCTTCAGGTTGTTGCTTTACTTGCAATCCAAGGAAATAAGTCAATTCCCCAACCATGCTCATTTCGAACTGTGATTTCATCAAATCTGCAAACTCAGTAGTCAAGTCAGTACAAGTTGATCCATAAATGATATCATCAACATAAATCTGTACCATTAAGATATGATCATTATGTTTTTTAACAAACAGAGTTTTATCAACAGATCCCATTTGAAAATTATGACTTAAAAGAAATTTTGTTAGTTTCTCATACCATGCCCTAGGTGCTTGTTTTAATCCATAAAGTGCCTTTTTAAGCCGATATACATGATCAGTATTTTTGGGATCTTCAAAACCCATTGGCTGTTCAACATAGACTTCTTCATGTAAATCACCATTTAGAAAAGCACTTTTCACATCCATTTGATAGATCTTTATCTTTCTAAAATATGCAATGGATATAAATAGTCTGATAGATTCAAGACGTGCTACTGGTGCAAAAGTTTCATCAAAATCAATTCCTTCAATTTGAGTATAACCTTGTACCACTAGTCTAGCCTTGTTTCTAATTATATTTCCACACTCGTCAGACTTATTTTTGAAAATCCATTTTGTTCCAATGATGTGTTTATCTTTAGGTCTTGGTACGAGATACCAAACATCATTTCTTACGAATTGGTTGAGTTCTTCTTGCATCGCAACAATCCAGTTCTCATCAGCAAGAGCTTCTTTTACGTTAGATGGTTCTATTTGGGATGTAAAACATACATAATTACATATATCCTCAAGTTGTCTACGGGTGCGAACACCGGTGAGAGGGTTTCCAAGAATTTGTGTGGTTGGATGATCTTTAACAGTCCTCAACTCAGAATCAGTCTGATTTGATGAAGTATCGGGTTTATCAATGATTAGAACTTCATCATTATCTGAATTAGGGATTGGCGTGTTTAAGTGATCATCAATGACAACATTAATGGACTCTTGAATCACACCAGTTCTTTTGTTCAGAACCCTATAAGCTCGACTGTTTAAGGAATATCCTAGAAAAATCCCTTCATCACTCTTTGTATCGAATTTTTCCAAATTTTCACAATCTCGTAAAATATAGCACTTGCTGCCAAAAACTCGAAAGTATTTGACAGTAGGCTTTTTATTGAACCACAATTCGTAAGCCGTTTTATTATTATCTTTGCTAGTGTAGACTCGGTTAATAATGTAGTAAGTTGTGTTGACTGCTTCAGCCCAAAGATTTTTAGAGAGTTTCATGCTATTCAACATGACATTAGCCATTTCTTGAAGCACCCTATTCTTTCTTTCCACAATTCCATTTTGTTGTGGAGTTTTGGGAGCTGAGAATTCATGTAATATTCCTTGGTCGGTACAGAACTTCTCAAAACTGCTATTCTCAAATTCAGATCCATGATCACTACGAATCTTACTGATTTGAGAACATTTTTCAGTTTGAATCCTTTCGAGAACTTTTCTTACTTCTTCAAGGGTTTCAGATTTATCCATTAAGAAGACTACCCATGTAAATCTGGTAAAGTCATCAACTATTACCAGGATATACTTTTTTCCACCACGACTTTCCGTTTTAGTAGGTCCTATTAGATCCATGTGGAGGAGTTCGAGTGGTCTTGATGTGGTATTTGAATTCACCTTTTTGTGTGAGTTCCTTGTTTGTTTGCCTATCTGGCACTCACCACATATTTTATCTAATTTCTAAAGTTTGGGTAAACCTCTTATAAGTTCTCGTTTGCTCAATCTATATAAATTTCGATAATGTACATGTCCAAGACGTTTGTGCCATAAATCAGTCTCGTCTGTAAGGACCATGTAACATGTTTGATTAGATGAGCTGGATTCGCTAATAATATAGCAATTTTCTGACTTCCTACGTCCAGTTAATATTACAGAACCCTTATTGTTTAGTATCTCACAGATTTGATTAGAAAATCGAACACTATGGTTATTATCACATATTTGAGATATACTAAGCAAGTTATGTTTTAAGCCTTCAACATATAAAATATTTTTAAACACAGGAAGATTAAAAAGTTGAACCGTACCTTGGCCTATAATCTTGCAGCTGCTACTATCACCAAATGTGACTGAACCATCAGTCATATCTTTCAGATCCGTGAATAAAGCTTTGTCACCTGTCATATGCCTGGAGCATCCACTGTCTAGGTACCACTTTGAATGACTTGTTGCTTTGAAAGCAGCGTGAACAACCAAGCAGGCAACTTTAGGAACCCATTTCATAACTGTTTTGGGTTTAGGAACATAGTTGGTCTTCTTTTGTTTATAGTTGTAAGAATGACCTATAGAGTTAGATTTTAAGAGCTCCTTGAGTAAATCAACTATCTTTTCAGCTAGTGGATTTCGTTTCTGATTAAAGTTGACATGCTGCTTCTAGATTTTTGAAAAGTTTTTGAATTTCTAGAAAAACCTTGATAAGTACTTTTCCCTTTTGAGTTTGAGGACTCTCCTTTAACAAACATAGGAGGAGTATACTTTTGTTTAGGAGATAAATTTTTATCATAGCCCAACCCGGATAGATCGCCACATTTTCTTGATCCGGATAAAAGTTTCTCTAACTTTGGATCACCTTGGGCATATTTCCATGTGTCCTTTAGACTCAGTAGAGAAGATACTTCAGTTTTGAGTTTCTCAATTTCAGATTTCAAATCAATAATTAGGGAGTTTTTGAATTCCAAATCGCATTTTGATTTTTCAAAATAATTTAAAATTTGTGATTTTTCTAAGACAAGTGATTCAAAACATTCTTTGAGTTTGGAAAACTTTTCTTTTTGAAGTTTAAGTTTGACAGCAATTTTACAACTTTCCTTACATAGGGCATTGTAAGCGTCTTGAAGATCATCTTCATTTTCACATTCACTACTCAGATTTTCTTCACTTGTTGAGTCATTATCTGAAAATGTGAATTTGGTTAGAGTCATAAGAGCTTTAACCTCATTGCCCGACTCAGTTTCAGAATCTTCTGATTCAGAAGAACCTTCAGAATCAGATGATTCATCCCATGTAGCCAACATACCCTTCTTCTTGGGTTTGTCCTTTTTAGGACATCTATTTGCTAAGTGCCATATTCTTGACAGTTGTAACATTGACTATCTTTCAAAGATTTTCGAGATTTGGGTCTAAACTTCTTTTTATCATTCATTTTTAAAAATCAACCCTTTTCTTGCTTTTGAAAATCTTGTAAAATTTCTTAGCTAAAAGAGCCATATCATCTTCTGAATCAGAATTTTCTTCTGAATTACATTTAGAAGATTTTAGTGCGATAGATTTACCTTTAGGAGCTTTAAAGTTTAACTCGTAGGTTTGTAGAGAACCAACTAGTTCTTCTACCCTCATATTATCCGTATCACGAAGTTCCTGGATCGCGGTTACTTTAGAATTGAACCGTTCAGGAAGTGAGCGTAATATCTTTGCACACACTTTACTTTCTGGGATTTTATCGCCAAGACTCCACATTGAGTTTACAATGTCATTCAATCTAGTGTAAAAGTCCATAAACATTTCATTTTCCTCCATATGAATTTCTTCAAATCTGGTTGTGAGGAGTTGGACTTTAGATTTTTTGACAATTGTAGTACCCTCGTGTGTCATTTCTATTATATCCCAAGCTTGCTTTGTAGTATCACAGGAAATGATTCTTTTGAACTCATCCGGTGATAGTGCGCAAGTGATTGCATTTAGTGCTTTAGCATTTATACTACTCTCACTTTTCTGAAGTGTGGTCCATTGGTAATATGGTGGACTTTCATAGATTTTGAACCATCAACCCCAGTAACTTCCATGATAGGAGGTTTCCATTCAGTCACTATGGCTTGCCACACATTTTCATCCATTGATTTGAGGAAGATCCTCATTCTGGCTTTCCAATAGGCATAGTTGGAGCCATCAAAGGGTGGAGGCCTAGTGACTGAAAGGCTATCAAAATTTAACATCTTAAATAGCTTAAATCGTTAGCTCAGGAAATAAATCCAAGAATTAAAAAGAGCTATTAGGCTCTGATACCACTTGAAAAGGCCTAGCTATATGTCATAGAGGGGGGGTGAATAGGACAATGCCAAATAAAACTTTTAACAGCGGAATTAAAAAGAATATGATAGCCAAAATAAATCACAATGCAGGAAAGTAAAACAACCTCAAAATTTAGATCTTGAGAGGTTGATATAAATGTTGTTCTAAGGACAACCTTACACCAAAAACCAGAGTTTATGGTAGGACAACCTTATTTCTACAAAGATCTTTGTATCAAATCTCAAACCAAAGAGGAATACAGAAATAAACACAACCTGAACTGAAATAAATTGTAATCACAAATGCATTGTTCTAGGGACAGCCATACACCATAAAAATGGCAGGGCAACCTTGCTGGAACAATCTTTAAAGGAAATTGAATATCAAGCTGATAAAGGAATAGCAGAAAATAAATTCTAAACTATTACAAAATTTCCACAATGCTTGAATTAAATGATTACAACATTCACCACCATACATACATCCCACAAACGAATAATTAAATATTAGAAGTATAAATCATTCAACCACAACACAAGGGATTATAGTGGTTCGCCTGTGTGTTCACCAACTGTTAAACAACAACCACACAGAATGCTACTCCACTCCTAATATCCTCACACAGGGGATATTAGCGTTCACTAACAAAATAGGTTTTCACAGGTTCACCCAAAACTTTTACAATTGTGTCTTTGTCTGTGGGCTTACACAATTAAAAAAACCCCACTTCTGAGTTTTCCTGGCTCTCCTCAGATAACCAATACAACAAGATTTTTCTGGCAAATCTTGAAAGAAACCAAAACAGAAAGGAATTTACAATTAAATATAAAATACCTGATTATCTCCTTCGTTGTAGCAGCCGGGTAGAACCAAGTCAGAGTAAATGATTGAATGTCCAAGTTCAATGTCCAGTACTCAATTACAATGGTTCTAATTCTAATATATTTTAACTTAAACCAAGTAGGGCTTGCCTTAATTGATTTTGATTCCAAAGAAAGGGAATAACAATTCCTCTTATCAAATTAGATTGGAATAGCAGAAATAAAATCAATTAAATAAAGCTAAGGAAAGAGAATATTAAATAAGCACACTTAGCTTAGATGGAGCACAGAATTATCTCTCAGAAGTTCGACGAAGATTGGCTTGAATGGATTAATTAATTCAATGATTTCTTCTGAGATTCGTGCTCTATTTATGGGTAAGCAGATCGCGTCTTCGACTGGTCTAGAGAGCTCTTCGACTAGTCAAAGCAATAACAGATATTTGAAAAATCAGGCGCAATAATCTTTGACCGTTCTACGACTGGTCGAAGGTCTCCTTCAACTGGTCATAGGTCACCTTCGACTGGTCGAAGAACTTAAAATTCATCGCTGGACTTTGAGTCGAAGACTTTCGACTGGTCGAAGATGCAGTCGACACTGTTCCTTCGACTGGTCGAACAGACTCCTGGACTAGTCGAAGCCTAACAGAAATTATCCGATTTTTGTAACAACCTCACGACTGATCGAGGAATTTCTTAGACTGGTCGAAGCAAATCTAGGACTAGTCGAAGAAGGCCTAGGACTAGTCGAAGAACAGACCAAACTTATGTAAAATAAACATCCGATTTATGTATCCAAAGTGACCTACTTCTAAGGTCAACCTAAGGTCAGTCAAACCTCAACCATGAAGTAAGGACATTGAAACATTAGGAACTAGTGACCTTGAAGTATGAGCCTTGAAGTCTTGATGTAGTTCAATCTTGAAATCTTGATGTAGCTCAATCTTGAAAGTGTCTTGAGTTCTTTACAAACTGCCTTGTACTCTTCTTGAAGTCTTGCAGCTTGAGTCATGTCTTGTGAGCAGTTCTTGCAGTCAAGGTTGATCTTTGTACTTGTGAGCTTTGCTTGTTCATGAATGTTGATCTTTGAGAGAGCTTCACATATGCAAGTTATATATAACAGTGATTTTGGCACCACAAATTTGACAACAGACAGGGATATAAACTATAGCACTTACACAAGCAACTCTAACGTCCATGGCTTCCATGGAGAAGCTAGTGTGACCCACCTTCTTACCTCTCATCTCAACCCTCCATGACCAATCTCAACCGTTGAAATTGTCCCCTTAGAGATCTAGCATGCGTTGATGGAAGAAGAAGTCTAAGAAGATTTACCGGTTGGTGATTTTTGTGTGATTTTGATGATTAGAGGGCCCACATTGGTGGGACCCATCTTGATGTATGTGATTGTAAGCTAGGGAGGGCCCATAGTAGCGGGGTCCCTCCCCTCCATCTCTCTCTCTCCCTCTCTCTCTTGTGATGGGTGTGACCCACTTGATCCATACAGTACAAGCCGTATGGGCCCACCCGGATGTATGTGGCTGGTAAACCATGCTTATGTGGACCCCACCTGATGTATATGGCTTCCATATCGCGCATCCATCTTGCTGTCCAAGATGATGGAGCCCACTGTGATGTTTACATGCGGTTGCTGGACGGTGGGATGCACTATGTTGTATCTATTTACCCTTGCTGTCCGTCCATTTTTTGGATGTGGGACCCACCCCACATGTGTGGGTAGTGGGCCCACCTTGATTACGACTATATCCTCACCATCAGAACCCTGGACGGTGGGACGATCAACTGGTGTATATCATCCAGCTAACTAGCTGATATATTTATAAAATAATAACATATATATATGGTGTATATCCTAGTAGGCCACGCTTACGTGGACCCCACCCTGTTTCAATGTATTTGATCTCCGCTATCCAGGCATATGGGACAGTGGGACGTGCTGCATCCTCACCGTCCAGACAACGTGGGATGGTGGGGCACAAGTGAGATATGTGTTATATCCTTCATCGTCCATTGCATGGACGGTGGGAACCCCTCACACGTGGGGCCTGCTTTAATGAAAACAGATTGGCTGGTGTACACTGGCAGCAGCTATATTGTTATTATCATGATGTCAGTAAGGTTTGTGGCGCCCATCATAGGGCATGTGTTATATCCTACCATCCATCCATTTTCTTGAATGTGGGACCCACCCACACATGTGACACGTGTGGGGTGGGACTCCTTGATGTATGCATTTATATCCACACCATTCGTTTTGGATGGTAGGCCTGTGCTGAAGGTGTCAGCAAGTTCTGTGGGTCCCTTTGATGATATATGTGTTGTCCACATCGTCCATATGTCAGATGGGTGGGCCACACCTTGATGTATTTATTTTATATCCACTCCGTCCAGCCGTGAACCCCACTTGCTGCACGTGTGAGATCAACTATGATCTATGTATTTCATCCACACTGTACAATGTTTGGACAGTGCAAATCATCATTAGTGGGACATGTGCCCCATGGAATGTTAGTGTACAGTGATACACATGATACACCTACAACTATTAAAATGATTTTTGGTGTAATCCAAGCCCACTTGAGGCCCATTAGTGCTGTCCATCCATGAGGCTCATCATATGTATATTTAAGACCCATGTGATAGGGCCTATCTGCCTTGTATTTGAGGCCCATGTAATAGGGCCCACCTGCCTTATATTTAAGGCCCATATGATGGGGCCCACCTGCTTGAATCTGAGGCCCATGACGTGTGGCCCTTTTGATGTATTCGAGGCCCAAATACATAGCCCATTTGGTGCATATGAGACCCATGTGCAGGGCCCACATGTTATGTATTTGAGGCCCATGGGTTACGACCCATTATGATGTATTGAGGCCCATGGGTCGTGACCCATTGAGATGTATTTTCGGCCCATATGACGTGGCCCATTGTAATGTATTTTCATCCCATTTAGTAAGGCCCAATGAGATATATTTTCGGCCCATATGGCGTGGTCATTATGATGTTTTTGTAACCCATTTAATAAGGCACATTATGATATGCATTAGGCCCATGGGTTGTGGCCTGTTCTATGTATCTGAGACCCATGTGTAGGGCCCACCTATTGTATATGTAGCCCTTGTATGAGGCCCATTGCGATGTATATTAGGCCTTTGTGTGAGGCTATGGACCCACTTTATGTTTGACTCTATGTGGTCAACTGCTTAGGAGCGATGTTGGTTGAATGTCCACATTGATGGACAGTGATGGTTAAATGTCCACATTATGACCTTCCCTTTGGCCTGGTTAGGCCCATTCTCATCATTCTCTAGCGAGTTAACCCAAACGATTGGGCCCCATTGATATTGTTAGGTCCATCATCGGCCGCTCATCTACGAGGTCGATTCCGATTGTTGAGGCTGATTCCGATTGTTGATACCGATTCCGATTATCGATGCCGATTTCGACTGTCGAGGCCGATTGTTGAGGCCGATTCTGATTCCGATTGTCGAGGCTGATTGTTGAGGTCGATTTCGATTCCAATTATCGAGGCCGATTCAGATTGTCAATACCGATTCTGATTGTCGAGGCCGATTGTTGAGGCCGATTATGATTCCGATTAGCAAGGCCAATTCTGATTGTTGAGGCCGATTATTGAGGCTGACTTTGATTGTCGATACCGATTCCGATTGTTGAGGTCGATTATCGAGGCCGATTCCGATTATCGATACCGATTCCAATTATCGAGGCTGATTTCGATTATCGAGGCCAATTGTTGAGGCCAATTCCGATTCCAATTGTCGAGGCTGGTTGTTGAGGTCAATTCCATTTCTGATTGTCTAGGTCGATTTTGATTGTCGATACCGATTTCGATTGTCGAGGCTGATTTCGATTGTTGAGGCCGATTCTGATTCTGATTGTCGAGGCCGATTATCGAGGCCGATTCCGATTGTCGATACCGATTTCGATTACCGAGGCTGATTCCGATTGTTGAGGCCGATTGTTGAGGCTTATTCCTTTTCCAATTGTCGATGCCGATTATCAAGGGCGATTCCGATTGTCGATACTGATTCTAATTGTCGAGGCCGATTCTGATTGTCGAGGTCGATTGTTGATGCCAATTCTGATTCTGATTATCGAGGCCAATTCCGATTGTTGAGGCCGATTGTTGAGGTCAATTATTGAGGCTGAATCCGATTGTCGAGGCCAGATATCGAGGCCGATTGTCGAGGCCCAATGTGATGTATATGCGACCCATGTTTGAGGCCCATTGTGATGTGTATTCAGCCTGTGTTTAAGGCCCAATGTGATTTATATGAGGCCTATGTGATGAGGCCCATTGTGGTGTAATTGAGGGCTAGGCAATAGAGCCCATTGTGATGTATATTAGGCCCATGTGAAAGGCCCATTATGATGTGTATTAAGCTCTTGAGCAAGGCCCATGGTGTTGTATATTAGGCCCTTGTGTGAGGCCATGGGTCCACTATATGTTAGGCTCTATATGGGTCATTCCTTGGGGGCAATGTTGGTTAAATGTCCACATTGTCGAGGCCGATTGTTGATGCCGGTTATTAATACCGATTATGAGCATGTGACAACATAACATCATGATACTTGCCCATACGCATCATCTGCATGTTTGTTATGAGATGTGGTTAACCATTGCATATATCATTGTGCAGGTTATTATGAGACTCCCTGATAGGCAGAGGTTATCTCACATGAGCGCACGGTATGCGCAGGATTAATGCATGACTAGATTGTATGACTCATGCATCTTACATTGTGTGTTGTGATTACTGTACGCCTTAGCGACATTAGGGCCGTAGCCTCCACAGGCATGTCGTGGATGGCCTGATGGGACACCGAAAATTTGTTACTAGCATCGGGCAGCCATAGATGACCCTGGGTGAAAATTCCTAAACCCTCTTTGTACTAGAGGATGCCCTAACGTATAGACCGAGTGTAAATATATGAACGCATGAAGGCCGTATACCAGTAGGTCGCATCTCCCACTGTATCATGGTCGTTTGGGAGGGGGTGTGACCTTACCCGCCTGAGTGAGGGGTCAATATCTAGGTTGAGTTTGACCAGCTTGAGGAATGGGTCCGCTATAGACGAGTCGGGCCCGATATTGGCAGGAGGATAGTGAGGTCTCTTTCACTCACCCAGTTATGTGCTCGGATAGGGGCGGCAAGCTGGGGTAAAGTGTAATAGACCCCAGTGATGATCCCGGAGATGTACAGTACTGATATGTGGATTTATTAAGTAGGAGTTGTATACTCATTCATTCATTCATTCACTATCCACTCGAGCTGGTGGTGCGCAACTATTTGTTATGTGTACCTGCATAATGGTCAGGATTTCGCTTGGGGCGCGCAACCAACCTGAGATCAGGAGTTTACCACATTGAGTATGACTATCCAAATTTAGGTATGAGACCAGTTTGGATAGAAGTTCCTTGTGATGGACCCCATAGCCTGCGATACTACGTACTATCATCCTGACTTCATACTCTAGCATGGTCATTCCATTCTCACTGCATATTGCATTACATCCGCGACATATGACATTTTGGGTTACTGTGTTTCTGCATTTATATGGTCTAGGTACGACTGACGGTATTCGTGAACTCATTAGGAATTGTATATTGCATTGCATCCTCGACATCTGACATTTGGCTCTTTATGACTCCTCATTTGCATAGCTGATCTGTATTGCGTATTATGATATTGATTGACTCATGGACTTGTCAGTATTTCCGCTTCCTCTGATATCGTATGATTCATGATCTTACCAGTATTTTCGATATTGTATGATTATGACATTGTATTGTATACTTGCCACTTACCTTGTGCACACACTTTCACCACCCTCTAAGCTTTCTATAAGCTTATGCACGATAGATGCGTGCAGATGATGTTAAGTTGCAGCGACGTTGAGCTTGGAACGTGCACCTGTCTTCTGGAGCTTTAATTTTATTTTGACATATGTATTTCCCTTTTAGTTTGTATTTAAAGTTTACATTAGTGGATATGTGATGATGATGTTGCCTTTGTGATTTGGGTAAACTTGTGGTTATGCTTATTACGAGTTAAATGTACATTGGAAAAAAAATCCTCATTGTAGAATCCTAGGATCGGAATCTAGCGTATGGACGTTGGGAGCGGAGAATGGGGTACTAAGGAGGCTGTCGGCACCGAATTTGGCGATCTAAAATTTTGTGAGCCCGGTTTTCGAGTTTGGGGTGTGACACCCATGGTGATGTATATTAGGCCCTTGTGTGAGGCCATGGGCCCACTATACATTTGGCTCTATGTGGGCCACTCTTTAGGAGTAATGTTGGTTAAATGTTCATATTGATGGGCAATGATGGTTAAATGTCCACATTGTGACCTTCCTTTATGCCTTTGTTGGGCCTATTCTCATCATTCTAGGACAATACAAATCATTGGGCCCCATTGATGTTGCATGGTTCATCATCGCCATAGACAGATGGCTCCATGCTACTGGATCTGGCATATCTACGGCTGAGGGCCGATCTTTATGTTTTGGTTTAGATCAACTATTCATCTATGGACCCCGCCTTGCATATATGCTGATTATCGAGGCCCATTATCGATGCCGATTATTGATACCGGTTATCGATACCGATTATGAGTATGTGACAGCATAACATCATGATATATGCCCATATACATCATCTGCAGGTTTGTTATGAGATGTGATTGACCATTGCATATGTCATAGGGCAGGTTGTTTATGGGACTCCCTGATAGATAGAGTCGTCCCTCATGAGCGCACGGTGCAGGCAGGATTGATGCATGATTGGACTGTGTAATTCATGCATCTTGCATTTTGTGATATGACCACAGTATGCCCTAGCTACATTAAGGTCGTGGCCTCTACAGGCATGTCATGGATGGTTAGATGGGACACCAAATTTTTTTCCTACATGGGGTGCCATAGATATCCCTGGGTGAAAGTCTCTAAACCCTCTTGGTAGTAGATGACGCTCCAACATCGTGACCGAGTGGATACATGAGCGCATGAAGGTCGTATACTAGTAGGCAGCGTCTCCCACTATGTCATGGCGGTTGGAAAGGGGTGAGACCTTATCCGCCTGAGTGAGGGGACAATATCTAGGTTGAGTTTGACCAGCTTAAGGAATAAGTCCGCTATCGATGAGTCGGGCCCAATATTGGTAGGCGGATAGTGAGGTCTCTTCCACTTACCCAGTTGTGCGCTCGGATATGGGCGGCAAGCTGGCGTAGAGTGTAATAGACCCCAGTGATATCCCAGAGTTGTACGGTACTAATATGTGAATTTATTGAGCAGGAGTTGTATACTCATCATTTTACTCATTCATTCATTCACTATCCACTCGGGCTGGTGGTGCACAACTAATTGTTATGTGTACCTTCGCAATGACCAGAAATTTGGTTAGGGCACACGACCAACCTGAGATCATGAGTTTACCACATCGAGTCTGGCTATCCAAATTTAAGTATGGGACTAGTTTGGATAGAAGTCCCTTGTGATGGACCCCATAGCCTACGATACTACGTACTATCATCCCGACTTCACACTCCAGCTTCATTATTTCATTTGCACCGCATATTGCATTACATTCCCGGCATATGATATTTTGGGTTGCTACACTTCTACATTTATATGGCCCAGATGAGGTTGACGGTATTCATGGACTCGTTGAGATTTGCATATTGCATTGTATCCTCATTATATGATATTTGGCTTACTATGTCTCCGCATTGCATCACTGATCTACATTGCTTCCTCAGTATACGATAATGGCTTATTATGTTTTTGCATCACATAGCCTGGATAAGGCTGATGGTATTTATGGACTTACCAGCATGTTTCCGCATTTCTCTGATATTGTATACTTGGTACTTACCTTGCGCACACACTTACACCACCCTCTAAGCTTTTTATAAGCTTATGCATGATAAATGCGTGTAGGTGGTTGAGCTTGGAGCGTGCAACCATCTTCTGGAGCTTTGATTTTCGATATATGTATCTCCCTTTCAGCACTGTGTCCAACTGTTTATATTAGTGGATATGCGATGATGATGTTGCCTTTGTGATTTGGGTAAACTTGTGGTTATGCTTGTCTACAAAGAAATTCATGTTGAAAATCCTCCTTGTAGGATCCCAAGATCGAAATTTGGCGTATAGGCGCTGGAAGCCGAGAATGGGGTACTACGGAGGCTGTCGGCACCAGATTCGGCGATTGAAAATTTTGTGAGCCCTGTTTCCGAGTTTGGGGTGTGACAACAACACATGTCATGCACACATGCACATGCCACACATGGGTGAGAGTGGGTGAGAGAATCTCTACCCACGTGTGTGATGTCACCCTCCCTTGCCAACCCTCTCTCGTGTGCTCCCTAATGTTAACTTCTCTCCATACCATACCTTATGCATGACATCATCACACCATGTCATCCCATGCCCCTTTAATCCACCATTAATTCCTAATCATGCATAAATTTTCATAATCCTAGCCTAAGCTAACATTAATCACATTAGCCTAACCAAACCAAATTTTTATCCATTTGTCTACATATACCCCTTCAATCCCTAACATTTCACCATTTTTCTACACAAGAAAGAGAAAGGAGTGATCTTGGTGGGCCATTAACCCCATCCCCTCCATCCATCTCAACCATCCATCTAATCCATCAAGGTGAGTACACCCCCTCCACTCTTATGGTTTGTTTTCTTTTTGATTATTTGGATTATTAATAGTGGTAATGATTTGATGATAATGATGTGATTAATGGTGTGAATGTATAGGATAAAATATATAAAAAAAAAAAAAAAAACTTGTTATAGACTTCATGTGGGACCCATTGATAGTGGGTCCCACCAGAATTTTGTACACCATCCAAGCCATCCAATGTGTGGCCCATTGGGCTGGCCACACACACATACACACATGTACACACGTGCACACCATACCAAAACAAAAACAATAAAAATAAAAATAAAAAATATATTGGTGGACGTTGTTGCTGCCAGCGCCCAGAGGACGCTGCAGCAAGCAGCGTCCTAGTTGGTTTCAAGGGGCAGGGGATGTGGGCGCACAACAGGACCCACCCCTGATACATGTATTTAATCCACACCGTCCATCCAATTCCTCAATTGATTTTAGGCCTTGAGTCGAAAAATGAAGCCAATCCAAATCTCTAGTAGGCTACACCATCAAAATGATTTTTTAATAGTGAGAAATTGTTAGGGCCCGCTGTGATGTTTCTGTATGTCAAAAAATGTTGAATATTGGGCTCGTTAGGTCTATCATGAGCCGTAGAATCCAACAGATGGACTGGATCATCTTGATATGGGCTCCACCTATGAAAATCCATAAGAAAATAAGAAAAAAATTAATAACAACAGCTCTGGACGCAGTTGCTGATAGCGTCCAGAAGATGTTGTAGCAAGCAGCGTCCTGCTGCTTGGAACGGGTAGATAACGTGGGCCCCACCACAGGCCCCACCATGATGCATGTCCACCATCTACACCGTGCATTTGATGGGTCCCCTTTAAAAATGGGTCACCCCCAAAAATCAGTCATACACGGAACTCAGGTGGCCCACACATATATATATATATATATATATATATATATATATATATATATATATATATATATATATATATATATGAAGCTGGACAAATTATTAAGATTTATGCGTCTGATCATGAGGTATGTCTTATATCCAAACCGTCCATCCATTTGGCGAGCTAGTCTTAAGGTTTGAGAAGAAAAATAAGACAGATCTAACTATCAAGTGGTCCACACTACAAAAAGCAGTGGGGGATTGAATGTCTACCATTGAGACGCTTTTTGGGTCATAAAAGTTTTGGATCAATATGAAATTTGTTTTTCCTCTTAATTCATGTCTTTGTGACCTTATGAATAGATTGGATGGAAAATAAACGTTATGCTGGACCTTATAAATTGTTTAACGGTGAAATCATTATCTCCACTGCTATTTTTGGTGCAGTCCAAATAATCTTTGGATATGATTCATTTTGTTTATTTTTGGATAATGCTCTAAAATGATCTCTATGTAGATGAACAATGTAGATATAATAAATACATCACTTTGGGACCTATGTAACTTTGATCTCCTTGAACCGTTCGTACAACTCGGAGCTTGAGCATATAAAAACACTTGTTGGGGTCCACTTGAAATTTTGAAGCATTTGAAACTTGGTTTGACCCCTTAACCAAGTGGGACACACATAATGGATGGGCTGGATTTGTGAACCATGCCTCAATGGCCCAACAAATGATTATGAATGTTTTAAGGGGGATAAGTAGGTGCTTCTTTTGATACCTATGTAGGGCCCCCCAGACCATGGGGCCCACTATGATGTATAGGCTACATCCAAACCATCTGTCTATTTTAGTGGCACAAGAAGTAGTGTTGTTGTAATGTCCGCCATTAAAACCTCCTAGAATTTCACCATAATATGTGTGTTAAATCCACACCATCTATCGACTTTTGCAAACCTTATAAATGTGGCCCTGCCACATCGGTGGGACCCACCCACTTGGATGAGCCCAAGTTGTCCATAGTTGAAACCTTCGAGGGTCCACTTTGATCTTTAGGAGAGATATAACCTGTCCATTTGTGTGTAACGACCTGTAAATTTCCGTACATTGGGTCGAGTACCACCTCGACCAGAAATCACGTAGGATTAAATCCTTTAGAAATTTAACAAAGTTAACTAAGTACTAAACTCGGTTAGCCATGAAATCCGTTGGGATCGCTTTAAATACGATCTGCAAGACCCAAAACTTGCAGAATTTGTGACTCTAGGTTACCCTAAAGTCTAGAGCCAAACTCATTACCCGTCTACTCTCGGGAATGAAACGAAACTTCGTATTAGGTCTAGATCGCACATCGGGAGTCCGATTAACACGAAGCTAAGGAACTAGGACCGCCCCACTGGGCTTGACAATCATCTCAAAAATCAGCTCCGACCGATGTCCCACGGCCATTCGTTTCGATCCGGAGCGAAGGAGTGTGAAAAACACTAATTCCATCCCAAAATAAATATCTGGAATAGTGATCTGGCATCATTCGGTTGCGCGTCAGTATTAAGCAACCTGACCGTCGGAATCAGACCAAATTACACCCTCGGATTAAGAAAAATTTCAGGAACATTTACATGTACTTAGAATTTCTGATCGTGGCCCACTGACCGTTGAACTGAAAGTGGTCCGCCACCTGTAATCTGGGAATCCGATCGAGTCGAAAACGTAATCCTACATAGATCCATAGATGGTGAGCTTAAGTCTGACGTTTGGCTCAAGGAGGGCCACCAGAACATCCCTTTTGAGCTTGGAAAGTGGCGAAATGCCTATATATGCAGCCACCCTTGAACCTGAGTCTATTTTAGACATGTTTTTGGCTATAAAAGGGGCTTAGAATAGCCCCTCTCACAGCCATACGAATTTGGGAGAAAAACCCTAGAGAGAGAGAAAGAAAAGTGAGAGAAAGGCTTGGAGTTTGTAGCCGATCTTCCTCCTGCTGCTTCCACTCATCACACGGCCTACACCGCCTTATTCCAGGTGTTTTCCCAGTGGTATCCATCCCATTTGAAGGTAAGAAACCCTAACCCTAGGTCTGATTTAAGGTAGGATTGTTGTAGGTTATGAAAAAGCTAATCGATTCCGCTCTTTAGGCTAGAAAACTCCCGTATACGGAAGCTCCAATACCCTTGCTGATTCGTTGGAATTCCAAGGGCTAAGGTGAGGACTTTAAGTGTATAAGTTACGTTTTTCAACGCTTTCAATGTCAGATAATGATAGATTCATGATCTGCGTGTAAATGCACATGTACAAAGTACTTTCCGTTTCCTGTTTCGATTAACGTTGTAGAATATGGAATTTCACATACTCTAGATATACGTAGAAATACCGTATACGTATTTTTCTTGGGAAAATGGTTGACATGTTTATTTAATGTATGATTATATAACATATGGATAAAATACTAGTTTGGCGAAAGGAATCGCCGAAATACATGTTCGTGTGTAAATGCCTAGTATGTTGAAATTGTGTATTCTAGAAATACCGCATATGTGTGGATTTTGGAAATGCAATTGTAATGATTATTTGCTGTATGATTATGAGATACATGGGTAAAATACTCACACGGCGTAGGGACAGCCCTAACACGTACTTTGTTAACATACGTCATGTATGTTGAGATAGTGTATTCTAAGTATTTGTGTAAATGCTCGTGTGTGTAAATGATCACGTACTAGTGCCTTAGAGAGGTGCTGATATGGGATTCCCGACTCCCTTAGAGACATGTAGGTTTCCCTCCATGCGGTGGTTCGCTAGAACCACTCACTTGTAATGTGTACGTAATTGTATCCCTATGTGGATAGTGCTTTACTACATGCTTTAGAACATGCTTTACAACATGCTTTACTCCATGTTTTACTTCATGCTTCATAACATGCCTACTAACATGCTTGTATTGCTTGTTTATCATGCTTTACTCCACATGCTACTGATGGAAACTGTTTGAGTTTGGGACTATGTCTATAGTCCAAACATTCGGTACCAGACTTGCGGTTGTGGCTGAGATTCATATCGCCACAAAGGACGTGTCTGGCAAACCCGAGTCGTACTTCGGTTGGCGATAGTGGTTGGCCACACGGAGTGCTTTTGCGCTCCATATCGTTCAACTTGTGGTGCGCTCGAGCTGTCAGGCTCGTCAAGTAAACCGGAATGTATTGTGTGTTCACCATGTTTGGTCGCTACTGCTTGAACCTAGGGTACCAAACTTACCAGTGGCGATCCCGTTTAACCATGGTACCTCGATCCGCTAAGTCGCATGAGCCGGGCATGGTGGTATGGGACACCGTGGTCGAGCTGTCGGCCTACGCTGGGGCCTTGTGCCTCCCCGTAGTGACCATTGCGCAACCAAACTCGTGAGCCGAATACGGTGGTATGGGACACTGTATTCGAGCTGTCGATACTTCGGCGAGAGCCGAGTACGATGAGATCTGTGCTCGTGCTGACGGGCGACGAGTCCTCCGTAGTATCATCGAGTGTACTCCAAGTGTCTGTGATTGGCGACGAGTCTGTCACAGCAACTAGAGTATGAGTTGAGCCGAGTACGGTGAGACCTGTACTCGAGCTAACGGCTAGTGATTGAGCCGAGTACGGTGAGACCTGTACTCGAGCTGACGGCCAGCAATTGAGCCGCATACGGTGAGATCTGTATCCGCGCTGACGGGTGACGAGCCCTTTGCGATGCCTTCACTACGCTTCTCAAACTATAATATCGTATGAGAATAACTAGGATTGACGACCCTAGAATGGATCGTGTTGGGAATGATACGAGGGAGGTACCTTAGTTTCCCAATATTGCTGTTTGAAATGGACTAATAAAAACTTGGTAATCATGAGCATCATCGCGCTGCATGTGCTTTGTAGATGTGGCGCACTGGGGGAGTAAGCATTCGCGAACGTAAGATGATGTCGCTTGAGGGTGGTTTGGCAAGGGCATACAGCATCATGTCATATCATTTATGCACTTAACAAGAGTAGTTAGAAATGTTTGATTTGTACTGCTTTATCATTACTGCTTGATTGATTTGATAACATGTTAACCTATGCTTTATTGTTCCACTGAGTTAGCTACTCACTCCCACGTTACAGGACGGTGTTTGCAACACCCACCAGACTCTGTCGCAGGTGTAGATGGCGCCTTGGTTCAGGAGCCGGAGCCCGACTTTGACGCGGATCAGGAGTTCTCCTTCATGCAGTATTCTGACGGCTTTGCTTAGGCCGGCTGCATCGCGGGATTTTCAGGGCCTCTCTTGAGGATTGTATTTTGGTTTTTGACTTAGAAACAATACATGTATATTGGTACTCAGTTAGTACTCATACTCTGGAGTTCAGAAAATTTTGTTACTTTACATACTTTGGATATAAAATTTCAGTCTTCCGCTTGCCTTTATACAATTGAACTGGAGTATGAATTACTGTTTTGGTATAATCTCATTCATGTTTATTGCGCTAACTCAGACAACATTTAACCAGCATTGTGTATGTTGCATAAGTGATGCGTTGGAACTCGGGAGTTGAGTTCATACTCGACCCCCAAATTTCAGGGCGTTACATTGTGTTGCACAGATTGTGACCCTCCAACATGGCCAACCTCCTTAGGGTCACTTTAATGTTTATTTGTCACCCAAAACTGAGTGGGCCCACCATGTGGGACCCACTATAAAGTTTATTTGCCATCGAAGTTTGTTGAGGGCTGTTGTGTGCCCCACTATTATATTTATATGTCATCTAAACCATACAAAAGTTATCCGCCATTAGATTATCTAAAAACACGAAGATATCATTTGAGTTGAAATTCCCTCATACACTTAAACCAATGAACTGGTGATTTGAGCGGCCCACTTACCTGTGCGACCTTATGATCTTGTATGACCCACTCGCCTGTACAAAAATGGTAATTTTTGGCTTTTAATCTTATGTTTGTAAGATGTGGGAATGACCGCTTAATCCAGTGTAAGGGTGCGATATATGTATTTGGCCCCTTAATCATGTGGGTATGTGACGTATGTATGACCACCTAATCAAATGCAATTGTGGAGTATATGTGGTCGTTTAACAGTATGATTGCAAAATCCACACAAGGCCAACCAACTACATGAAATCAAGTGGCATTGGTGACCACCCAATGACATAACCATGTGCTTATGGGCATAGCCATAGTGTAAGAACCGTATCCTAGCCCGTACTATTCCGTAGGCTTCCGCAGTCCTCCCAGTCGAATTCCGGCGACCCGCTACACGTAAACTTCATTTGCACGTAACCTTGAGTCGCCTCCCGTACTCCAGAGTCGACTCGACCTGAGACTTGTACTATTATTGTAACATCCCGGATTTTTGCCAACCTGGAATTAGACATCCTTAGACAATGGGTCTATCCTAACGCCTTATTAACTTGTTAGAACTCAATCCCACAGTCTAAAAAAATCACTTTTTAAAACCCATTTCCTTCACAAAGCTCACCTTTCATCACCTTGTTCTTTAAATTGTTCAAATTAGTATGAACTAAGCCTGTATCAATTTAGTGATGAACCGTTAAAAAGGTGATGGGGGAGTGGTGTAACGATTGCGTGTAACAGTCCTGACAGCCTTTGCAGTGCCCTAGAACCACACTATCGTATGAGATTATCTAGGTTTGATGACCCTAAAATGGATCATGTTTGGGAATGATACAAGGGAGGTACCTTAGTTTCCCAATCCTACTGTTTGAAATGGACTAATAACAACTCGGTAATCATGCTCATCATCGCACTGCATGTGCCTGGAAGCGCATGCTGCGAACGTAAGATGGTGTCGCATGAGGGAGTATGTCGGTGAGGGCATGCATCATGACAACATTTCATCCTTGCATTAATAAGAGTATTTAGAATTGTTAGATTGTATTACTTTATCATTACTGCTTAACTGAATTGATAACATGTTAACCTATGCTTTATTGTTCCACTGAGTTGATCACTCACTCCCTCGTTACGGGACGTTGCTTGCAACACCAACTAGACTGTCTTAGCTACAGGTGATGGCGATGCTTATGAAGCAGAGCCGGACTACTACTATGATGTTGAGGAGGAGTTCTCCTACATGTAACTTTCTGACGGGTCTATGAAGACCTGGAATTGCATTGATGGGGCTATGGTATTTGGGATAGAAGACATTACACTTCCTCAATTTGGTATATTTTGGAATTGTACTTGTAAATAGTTAACCTGGTAACATTATCACACTTTGGAGACTCACCACAGTTTATATAGTTTATATACCTATCCCAGTCTTCCGCTTGCTATCTCACTTGTCTCTGGAGTATGATATGTTGTTTTGGCTTAATCTCACTCATGTTCAATGCACTAATACAGATAACATTCAATCATCATTCATTTTGTTGCATAAGTGATGCGTTGGAACTCGGGGGTTGAGTTTATGCTCGACACTCGATTTTTAGGGCGTTACAATTATGCCGCGTTTTGCACACCGATCCGAAACCCTGGCCAGGAGATGTGGGCCCGCATTCAGTTCGAGGAAAACACCGCGCGTTTGCAATCCCAAGAGAATCTCTACAACATGTCCCATCAATCAATCATGCAATCAATCAATCAATCACCTCATGTCAAGTACAAGAGTAACCCCAAAGTCAACTCTCTCCCTCTCTGTAACGCCCTAAAAATCGGGGGTCGAGTAACAACTCAACTCCCGAGTTCCAAAACATCACTTATGCAACATATATGCTTATGATTGAATGTTGTCCGTGTTAGTGCGTTAATCATGAGTGGGATTATACCAAAATAGTAATTCATACTCCAGATCAATTAATATAACGCAAGTAGAAGACTAAAAGATGTATATATAGACGTGTATGAGCCAAAAGTTCACGATCGGTCTCCAGAGTATGAATACATCACTGAGTCACCATATACATGTAATAGTTCAAAAATCAAAATGTCAAAAAATAGTTCAACTACAATGATAAGCCCTGTAGCCCCGTCGATCCTGACGGCCTGAGCGAAACCACCAGAGAACTGCATATACGAGAACTCGTCCTGATCGTCATAGTAATCAGGCTCCGCCTCCTGAGTCGCATCGTCATCTGCAACTAAGACAGGGTCTGGTGGGTGTTCAGAACACCATCCCAAAACGTGGGAGTGAGTGATCAACTCAGTGGAATCATAGAGCAAAAATTAACATGTTATCAATTCAGTCAAGCAGTAATGATAAAGCAGACATTTCAAACATTCCTAGATACTCTTATTAATGCAAGGATGAAATGTATTTATGATGCATGCCCTCGCCTACACTCCCTCGTGCGACACCGTCTTACGGTAGCGGCATGCTTTCTTCCCTCTGTGTTCTTCAACCCGGGGCACATGCAGTGCGATGTTATGAGCGTAATTACCGAGTTATTATTAGTTCCTTTCATACAGCAGGGTTGGGAATCTAAGGTACCTCCCTTATATCATTCCCAAACAAGGATCCATTCTAGGGTCGTCAGTCCTAGTAAATCTCATACGATGTTGCGGTTCTAGGTCGCTGTAATGGGCTCATCGCCTGATCAGTGCAGGCCTAGTTTATACTCTTGTTGCTACGGAAGGGCCGTCGTCTCCACGTAGACTCAGAGTACGCTCGAGGTCACTACAAAGGGTTCGTCACTTGATCAGTGTAGGCCGACAGCTCGAATATAGTGTCTCATACCACCGTATTCAGCTCACGAGTCTGGGTTGTTCACTGGTTACTACAGGGAGGCTCATCGCCCAAGCATAGGCTGACAGGTCGACCACGATGTCCCATACCACCATGTTCGGCTCATGAGTCTTAGCGGATCGAGGTACCAAGGTTAAACGGGATTTCACTGGTGAGTTTGGTACCTTAGGTTTAGGCAGTGGCGTCCATACATGGTGAACATACATCGGGTCAATCGGGTTACTTGACGAGCTCGACTAGCCCAAGCGCACGACAAGTTGAACGACATGAAGTGCGTAAGCACTCCGCGTGGCCTAACCACTGTCGTCAACCGAAGTACGGCTCAGATTCGCTAAGCACGTCTCGTGTGGTGAAACAACGTCAACCACCTAATCAGGGTCGGTTACCGATTGCCTGGACTATATCATAGTCCCAACCTCATTCCATTTCAACAGGTAATCATAGGAGATAGTCATAGCAGTAATGAACGAATAATTCTATTTTTGCAATCATATGAGCATGTTGTGAAGTGCAACACAAACATGATTTCACCCACATTCATTCCATAAATAAAATAGATATCATAATGTAAACATACATGGAGGAAATCATACACATAATTAAGGTAACCGAGAAGCATATCTCAATCCTCATACAAGGTATTCCTTAGTAACAACTACCTTACTCAGACATTTCTACAATCACTTAGACTACACACATCTTCATACATGTTGTATGTTGGTTATACATGTATTAGGCCAAATCCTTATACTAGGGAGTTGCCCCGTATACCACACGCATATACCCAAGGCGGATAATCATGGCATGAACGAATCCGGGTTTCATACTCATTTAATCATTTCCACAAACACATGGGCTACACACTTTAATATATATAACGTATATTGGCCGTGGCGTGATTTAGGGCAAATCCTTTTGCTAGGGAGTTGTCGATACATAACAAGCATATAGTCACGGAAAATAATCATGTTAGACACAAATCTAAATTCCATACGTATTCAAACATTTCAATACGTACATAGAATACACTATATTCAACATAGCTCATATATAATCGGAAAGCGAAACAAACGACACATTTTGCATGTGAAATACCACCCACGTCAAGAATAAATCATTAACCGACATTGAAAGCCTTGAAAACCATAACCTATACGTCTATAGTCCACACCTTACGCTGTAGCAGCGTAACGAATTTGATAGAGACTCTAAGTCTTCGTCAACGATGGAATGACAACCTATAACACGAGTTGAGTCAGCTATTTCGCTACTAGCGACAATTGAAACCCTAGAACAGATTAGGGTTAGGTTTTCTTACCTAAGAACAAAGTCAGAATCGCCGGATTAGCGATTTGGTAGTGATGGATAGGCACGTAGAATAGCGGAATAAAATCCCGGGAATAAACTCCTAGTCGCTGACTCACCCTCTCTCTCTTTCCTTCTCTTTCTTCTTTCTTCTCCCTCTAGGTTTTCTCAAATTCGTATGGGATGAGAGAGAGGGGGTTTAAGGTCCTTATATGGGCCGAGAACTAACGAAAATAGCCCTAGGGCCTTGGTATACTTAGGTTATGTCCAAAGAGCGTCTGTTTCAGCTCAATGGAGCACTTCCGGAGCCCCCCTTGAGCCTAAGGTCGGACTTAAGCTCCCTTATGTTGGATCTAGGTCAAGCTGAGTTTTTGGGCCGATCAGGTTTACAGATCGCCCGTGGTGAACCAGTTTCAGTTCAACGGTCCACTATCACCGATCAGGGCCATAAGTACACTGACCTGTGTACGAAATTTTTCCTGATCCGAGGGTGTATTTGGGTCAGATTCTGACGGTCTGAATCCCTATATTTGGCCCAGAAGCGACACGACTCAGATTACTTAAATTCGAATTTCATTTCTAAATATATTCACGTTTCTCACACACTTCGCTCTGGGCTTAAGTTGTCCGTTTCTGAATACTATCTGGATTTGATTTCTGAGATGGTTGTCAAGCCAGCAAGGCGGTCCTAAGTGCTTAGTCTCGTGGTCATTGGACTTTCGACGTGCGGTCCAGATCCGATACGAAGTTTCAATGTGCTCCCAAGAGCAACCGAGAATAGAGTTTGATCCTAGATTTTAGGGTAACCTAGCGTCAATGATTCTACAAGTTTTGGGTCTTGCAGATCGTATTTAAAGTAATTAGTGCTGATTTCGCATGTAATCTAGTTTAACACTAGTTAATCCTCGTCTAATTCTTAAAGGATTTGATCCTGAGTGATTTCTGCTTGAGGTGGTACTCAGTTCTTTGTATGGATTTTTTCGAGACGTTACACTCTCTCTCTCTCTTACACACCCATACATGTCAAGTACAACTATCACCTCACATCCATCACTCACATCCATCACCTCTCTTACAACCATCTCTCTCTCTCTCTCTCTCTCTCTCTCTCTCTCTCTCTCTCTCTCTCTCTCTCTCTCTCTCTCTCTCTCTTCTCTTCACATTTTCCAAACACCAAAGAGGTGCACGTCCAAGAAATTCCAAGAGAGAAAAGTGTTGTGTGTGGCCCACTTCCTATCACTAGATCTATCAACCTAGCCCTTCATCTCTCATCATCTTCCATCAAAGTGAGACACAAGGAGATTGGCGTTCCATCAGGCCAAGAAGATCGAACGATGGGTGCTTCTATAGGCTTAGATTTCATTCTTTTGATGATGTGCCAAGTGGGGCCTACCGATTGATGGTATGGATCTCACTCTAGACCCTAGATGTGGCTGATGGCCCACCTTGATTATCATGATCATTCCATGATGGGGCCATTCTCCGTGGACTCCATCATGATGTTTACTTTCTAGTTTAAAAAAGGTCATCTAGACCTTCCATTTTGATGGAGAAGGAATCTCCACCATTGATTTTTATTTTGGTGGGCCCACATGTATTGTGACCCACTTGATGTATGATTGAATGCATGGAAAGGGAGGGCTCATAGTGGCGGAGCCCTCCATCATCACGTCTCTCTCTCTCTCTCTCTCTCTCTCTCTCTCTCTCTCTCTCTCTCTCTCTCTCTCTCTCTCTCTCTCTCTCCTTCCTTTATTTTGTGGCCCACTTAATGAGTTATGTGATGTCCAAACCATCCATCAATGGACCCCATGGCCGTCCAAACCATGTGGGCCCTACCTCATGGATGTTAGGAAAACACAAATATTAGAGTGATCCAGATCAAGTGGGCCACGTCCATGTGGGACCCGCCTTGATGAAATGATTCACGCCTAGACGTGGTTGCTGGAGCGTGAACAGACAGTGGGTGTACCCACGTGAAAGGCAAAACAAAAATATCAGTTTGATTTTAAACTTTTGGGTGGGCCGCTCATGCAGGCCTCACCTTGATGTATGAATTTAATCCACTCCATCTATCCTATTTCCCAAATCATTTTAGGAGTTAAGCTGAAAAATGAGGCCGATCCGATTATCTGGCGGGCCATTGTATAGAAAATAGTGGTTTTACCTTCAAAATCCACTCTCATGTTTCTATACACCGAAACATGTCAAATTTGGGGCTCATTTGATCTGTCTTGAGCAGTAAAAACCAATGGGTGGGGTGGATTTTATTGATACAAGCCCCACCTAAGAACCTGCTGCCGTTGACGTCAAGAGCAGCAGGCGTTGCTGCGCTGTGGGCGATAGAGGCAGGGACCCTGGGTCCCAGCCGTGGGCCCCACCGTGATGTGTGTAGAACATCAACACTATGCATTGGCGGGCCCCCCTTCTAGCCGTGGGCCACTCCAAAAATCAGCCGTGTGTGAAACTTAGGTGGCCCACATGGCAGGGAACAGTGGGATTGAGCGTCTGTAATTGAAACCCTTTTGGGTTGTCACAGAAGTTTTAGATCATTATGAAATTTGTTTTTCCATTTTATCTGGGTCCCTGTGACCTCATCAACAGATGGATGGAAAATAGACATTATGGTGGGCCCCACGTGGGACCCACTTGTGAAGTGATTGGATTGGCTGGTGTGTCGTTAGGTCCTGTGGAGCCCACCTTGGTGGCGTGTGCACCAGCATGTGGAGCCCTCTTTGATGTATGTGTTGCATCCAAACTGTCCATGCATGTGGGTCCCACCTTGGTATATCTGTTGTACTCGTGGACCCCACGTGATGTATATATTTTATATCTCCACCGTCCACTGTCTGGACAGTGGAAACCCATCTTGATGTGTTGTATATCCTCACCGTCCATGTGTATGGGACGGTGGGCCATGATGAATGTGGGGCCACCTTGATGTATGTGTTGGTGGGCCACGTGTACGTGGACCCCACCTTTGATGTATGTATTATATTTCACGCCATCCACCTGTTTTGCATCCACGCCGTCCATTTGTGCGGCCCATTGATGTGGCCCACTTGTTGTATATGAGGCCCATTTGTGCGGCCCATTGATGCAGCCCACTTGATGTATTTGAGGCCTATTTAGAATGTGCAGGGCCCACCTTAATATGATGTATTTGCGACCCATTTAGCGGGACCCAATTGTGGGTGATCATTGTATGTATTGTATCTGCGCCTTCTGTCTGGTGAGGTCCATCTGACCCCTCGTAGGCTCACTCGTTGTGTATTTGAAGCCCATGTGGTAAGGCCTGACGTGATATATTTGATGCCCATGGGTTGCGGCCTATTGTGATGTATTGAGGCCCATGGGTTATGGCCCATTGTGACGTATTCGAGGCCCAGGTGGTGCGGCCCAATGTGATGTATTCGAGGCCCATGGGCAAGGCTCAATGCAATGTATTCGAGGCCCGTGGGCGAGGCCCAAGGTGATGTATTCGAGAGCCATGGGTGAGGCCAAAGTAATGTATTCGAGGTCCGTGGGTAAGGCCCAATGTGATGTATTCGAGGCTCGTGGGCGAGGCCCAATGTAATGTATTCGAGGCCCGTGGGCGAGGCACAATGTGATGTATTTGAGGCCCGTGGGCAAGGCCCATTGTGATGTATTCGAGGCCCATGCGATGCGGCCCACTTGATGTGTATTTGACCCTTATGTGAGGCCATGAGTTCATTATATGTTTTGGCTCTATATGTAGGCCACTCTTCGGGAGAAATGTTGGTTAGATGTCCATATTGATGGGCAATGATGGTTGGATGTCCACATTGTGACTTTTCCTTAGGCCTTGTTAGGACCATTCTCATAATTCTCTTGTAGGTTAACCAAGATAAGTGGACCCCATTCGCCATAGACGGATGGTTTCGCGCTATCGAATTTGATATAACCAGGGCCGAGGGCCAATCTTTATATTATGGTTAATTGACTGTTCATCCATGGATCCCGCTTTGTTTATATGCTAATTATCGGTGCCCATTATCGATGATGATTATCGATGCCGAATATCGATGCTGATTGTCGGTGCCAATTGTCGATGCTGATTATCGATTTCGATTGTCGAGGCCGATTCCGATTTTGATTGTCGAGGCTGAGTCAGATCGTCGAGGCCGATTCCGATTTCGATTGTCGAAACCGAGTCAGATTGTCAAGGCCGATTCTGATTATCGAGGCTGATTTCGATCGTCGAGGCCGATTTCGATTGTCGAGACCGAACCCGAGTATCGAGGCCGATTCCGATTGTCGAGGCTGATTCCAAGTATTGAGGTTGATTCCGATTGTCGAGGCCGATTCCGATTGTTAAGGCCGATTTCGATTGTTAAGACCGATTATCGAGGCTGATTTCAATTGTCGAGGCCGATTCCGATTGTCGAGGCCGATTACCGAGGTCAATTTCGATTGCCGAGGCCGATTGTCGAGAACCATATGATGTATATGCGATCCGTAGTTGAGGCCCATTGTGATGTGTATTCGGCATGTGTTTGAGGCCCAATGTGATGTATATGCGGCCCGTGTTTGAGGCCCAATATGATGTATATGCGGCCCGTATTGGAGGCCCATTATGATATGTATTCAGCCCGTATTTAAGGCCTAATGTGATGAATATGAGGTCTATGTAATGAGGCCCATTGTGATGCATTTGAGGGCCAGGTAATGAAGCCCATTGTGATGTATATTAGGCCCATGTGAGAGGCCCATCGTGATGTGTATTAATCTCTTGATTAAGGCCTATGGTGTTGTATATTAGGCCCTTGTGCGAGGCCATGGGCCACTATATGTTAGGCTTTATATGGGCCATTCCTTGGGGGCAATATTGGTTAAATGTCCACATCGTCGAGGCCGATTGTTGATGCCAGTTATTAATACCGATTATGAGTATGTGACAGCATAACATTATGATACATGCCCATACGCATCATCTGCATGTTTGTTATGAGATGTGGTTGACCATTGCATATGTCATTGGGCAGGTTGTTATGAGACTCCCTGATTGGCGGAGGTTATCTCACATAAGCGCACGGTATGCGCAGGAATGATGCATGACTGGATTGTATGACTCATGCATCTTGCATTGTGTGTTGTAACTACTGTACGCCCTAGCGATATTAGGGCCATAGCCTCCACAGACATATTGTGGATGGCCAGATGAGACACCGAAAATGTTTAGTTTTAACATACGGGCGCCATAGAAATCCCTGGGTGAAAATCCCTAAACCTCTGTGGCCAGGAGACGCCCCAATATCGAGACCGAGTAGATATATGTGAGTGCATGAGGGCCGAATACCAGGAGGCCACATTTCCCACTGTGTCGTGGTCGATTGGGAGGGGGTGTGGCCTTACCCGCCCGAGGGTAGGGGGCATTGCTAGGCTGAGTTTACCTAACTCGCGAATGGGTCCGCTATCGACATGCCAGGTAGATATTGACTGACTAGTAGCCAGGCGGATGGTGAGGTCTCTTCCACTTGCATGGTCGCGCGTCAGTGGGCGGCGATTTTCTTGTAAAGTGTACTTGACTCTGGTGATGATCCCAGAGAGAAACCGTACTAATATGTGGACTTATCGAGTAGGAGTTGCATATTTATTTATTCATTCATTCACTATCCACTCGGGTTGGTGGTGCACAATTAATTGTTGTATACCTTCGTAATGGCAAGGATTTCGGTTGGGCGCGCGATTAACCTGACATCAAGAGTTTACCACATTGAGTCTGACTATCCAAATTTAGGTATGGGACTGGTTTGGATAGAATTCCCTTGTGATGGACCCCATAGCCTGCGATACTACGTACTATCATCCAGACTTCACTCCAGCTTGGTCGTTTCATTCGCACCGCATATTGCATTACATCCTCGGCATATGACATTCTGGGTTGTTATGTTTCTGTATTTATATGACCTAGATGAGGTTGATGGTATTCGTAGCTCTTCCGAATTGCATATTGTATTGCATACTCGATATCTGACATCTGGTTCATTATGTTTCCGTGTTACATAGTCGATTTACATTACTTTCTTAATATATGACATTGGATTGCTATGTCTTTTCATCATATATCCTGGATGAGGTTGATGATATCTTTATGTACTCGTCAGTATTTTTGCTTACTTTGATATCGTATGATTCATGACCTTATCAGTATTTCCACTTACTCTGATTACTCTAATATTACTTGGCACTTACCTTGTGCACACACTTTCACCACCCACTAAGCTTTCTATAAGCTTATGCACAATAGATGGTGCAAGTGGCGTTAGGTTGCAGCAGCGTTGAGCTTGGAGCATGCTGCAGACCTCTGAAGCTTTAATTTTGTCATATGTATTTCCCTTTCAGCACTGTATTCAAATGTTTATATTAGTGGATATGTGATGATGATGTTGCCTTTGTGATTTGGGTATACTTGTGGTTATGCATATTACGAGTTAAATGTACATTGGAAAATCCTCCTTGTAGGATCCCAGGATGGAATCTGTCGTATGGATTTTAGGAACCGATAATGGGGTACTACGGAGGCTGTCGGCACCGGATTCGGCGATCGGGATTCCTGTGAACCCGATTTTCGGATTTGGGGCGTGACACATAGTCACCTAAACCATGAACAATTGGGTTGTATGTGCAGATTTTCTTAGTCATGAGAATTATGATATGGGTTGGATTATACAACTTGATAATGAAGTGGCCCTCAATTCGGTGTCATGCGACATAAATACAACCCTTACATTATGCTCATAGGTGAGGAAGATGTGGGGACCACTAAACTATATCTAATGTGTTAGAAGCTAGTTCTTGGCCTCTTGATCATGTGACACCGAATCTAAGCCATTCTCCGTATGGAGTATTGGGCGGTCATAGTTTAGGAATTAGTGTAACTAGGTATGGTGGGTATGCTTGTGATTGTGCCTTGGATGCCTTGAGATGCGGTCATTAGACCATGATACTAATTGTATGTCCACTCAACCAAGTGAAATTATGGCATCGACAACCTGACCATGTGGGAGCTTAATAAAGTGGTTGCCCATAGATGTATGAGTTATGGTGTAGTAAAAATAAGTAACCATGTGACCTTAAATCCTTTATTATGGCAAGTAGAGTGACATTTGTGTGGCCACTCAACTATATGGACTTCTGATAATGGAGTGGCCATAAGACCATGTGAGCATATGAGAATTGTGTGATTACTCAGACTCATGGACTATTCTGATAGTGTAACCTCTTTGGTATGTGAACTTAGGACGTGTGTCGGATTGATTATGGACCCTACCTTGTGTAAGTATTACATATTTCACCATTATCCATTAGGCTAGCTAATTATAGAACATGATTCCAAAATAACCTAGATCTAATTCCTAAATAAGTCAGACGATATGAAATAGTGTTAATTGAACGTATAACTTTCAAATACTTGTGAACCCACTCAATGTACGTATTTTATCCGTACTGTTCAATTGTTTTACCAACCAAACAGTTCGATCATGGAGCCCGCTGACGTGTGCCTTGTACATCTGAATTGTTCTTCCTTGTACTACCTTAATGTATGTGAGTTACCTATACTATCTACTTGTTGAGACACCCACTACGTGAAAAATGGAAAAAAAATGACGGATTTAAAGACGGTTTTGGACTGTCTCTAAAATGCTTGGTTTAAAGACGCTTTAGAGACGGCTGTAAACCGTCTCTAAACTTTTAGACGGCTCTTGACAGTCCTTAATATTGTCTTAAAAATTTGAATGTCCACAAATAATTTAAGATGGTCAAAAACCGTCATTAATTGCAGAAAAAAGATAGCCATCGACCGTCTAGAAAAGAGACGGTCTCTGACCATCTTATATGCGGCCATTTGATACGGTCAAAGATCGTCCGTATTAGAGACGGTCATTGGCCGTCTCTTATTAGTACTCTGAGACTGTCGAGGACCGTCTCAATTAGAGACGGTCATTGGCCGTCCTTTACTGGTAATATGAGACTGTCAAGGACCGTCTCAATTAGAGACGGTCATTTGTCGTCTTAATTTGAGACTGTGAAAGACCGTCTTATAACGGTCAAGTGTAACTATCAAATACTGTCTGCATTAAAGACGGTCCTAAACCGTCTCTAATGGTCAACACTTACACAACAAAAAACTAATGAATTTCGAAATAAAAAATAAAAAAATTGAGAAGCTTAGAAAAATAATTAACAACGTTTAAGAAAATTTTAGATTTTTGAAAAAAAAAAAAAAAAACTATGATTTTATAATAATCTAGATTTTGAAAAAAAAAATTAAGAACTTTGAATAATGTTAATAATTTTGAAAAAAAAAGATTTCGATAAAAAAATAATATTTTGAAAAAGAAAATATAAAAAATTAAACAAAATTGTGAAAAAATTGACAAATTGTTAAAAATATATATATTTTAAAAATGAAAATTAGATTTTGTATTTTGACAAGAAAAATTAAAAAGTTATATAACAAGATTTCGATAAAAAAAATGATATTTTGAAAAAGAAAATTTTAAAAATTAAATAAAATTGTGAAAAAATTGACAAATTGTAAAAAAAATATATTTTTTGAAAAAGAAAACTAAATTTTGTATTTTGACAACAAAAATTGAAAAGTTATATAACAAAAGCGAGATTAAAAAAATGATATTTTGAAAAAGAAAATTTAAGAAATTAAACAAATTTGTGAAAAAATTGACGAATTGTAAAAAAATATATATTTTAAAAAAGTAAACTAGAGATTTTGTATTTTGACAAGAAAAATTGAAAAGTTAGATAACGAAAGTGAGATTTTGATAATGTGTTGTATATCGCTTGTCCCCTCTATATTTCTCCAACCCATTTTTGGGCCGGGTAGAAAAAAATGTGTAGATTTAAATCTTAAGTGGACCACACCATTGGAAAGAATGATAATATAGTACCTCGCCATTAAAAATTATAAAGAGCCCATCGTAAGGTTTTAGTTATGTTTATTTGCAATCCAACTTGTTGATAATGTAAAGAAGATCTAGATGAAGGTAAACTATAAGAGGAAGAGAAAAGACGGAAGAGGTAAGCAGAGCAGAGCAGAGCGAGAGAGCAAAAAAAAAAGGATCGGAAGAGAGACAGATACGATGGTGCCCGAACCAGAAGATGTAGATATTAACAATGAGAAAAACCCTCCTTTGGATGAAGACGACATAACACTCCTTAAAACCTATGGTTTGGGACCTTACTCTTCTAGAATAAAGAAGGTGGAGAAGGAAATCAAGGAAATAGCCAAGAAGGTTAATGACTTGTGTGGAATAAAAGAGTCGGACACTGGGTTAGCTGCATCCAGCCAATGGGATCTTGTTTCTAATAAACAAATGATGCAGGAGGAGTAGTCTCTTCAGGTTGCAAGATGCACAAAAATAATAAATCAGAACTCCGAGGATGCAAAGTATGTGATAAATGTTAAACAAATTGTCAAGTTTGTCGTTGGCTTGGGCGATAAAGTTTCGCCAACAGATGTAGAAGAAGGGAAGCGTGTCAGTGTTGATCGAAATAAATACACTATAAGAAAGAGGGATTTTATCGACGATATTTCGTCGCCAAAAGTGTACTTTTAGCGACGAAACTTTTCGCAGCTAAAAATCGTGGATGAGACTTTTAGCGACGAAAATTCTAAAGGCTACACAAAATTTCAAAATTTTTGAATGAATTATTTTTAGCTATGAAAATTTTCGTAGCTAAAAATTGTGTATGAGACTTTTAGAGACAAATTTTCGTCGCTAAAGGTTGTAAACAATTTTTGAAAAAAATCAAACGTTTACTTTTAGCTACGAAAATTTTCGTAGCTAAAAAACGTGAGTGACACTTTTAGCAACGAAAATTTTCATCGCTAAAGGCTATAAACAATTATTTAAAGGTGTACTTTTAGCTACGAAACTTTTTGTAGCTAAAAAACATGGGTGACACTTTTAGCGACGAACATTTTCGTAGCTAAAGGTTGTAAACAGTTTTTGAAAAAATTTCAAAAGTTTACTTTTAGCGACGAAAATTTTCGTAGCTAAAAAACGTGGGAGACACTTATAGCGACGAAAAGTTTCGTCGCTAAAGGCTGTTTTGAATTTTAGCAAAACAATTCGCGCTATCTTAGAAATGTTCGCGGTAAGACCTTTAGCGATGAAAATGTTCGTCGGTAAAAGTATTTTTCCTAAATCTTTTTCCCAACGGCTGAAAACCGTTGGTAATAATGTAAAAATGTTTTAATTTTTTAAAAATTTTGTCGGTAAAAATGTTTGCCATATATATATATATATATATATATATATATATATATATATATATATATATATATATATATATATATATATAAAATTAAAAGGTAATATTTAAATGATTTGTAATATCACATAAAAAAGAATATTGGGAAGTTTAGAAATTTTAACAATGTTTGAGAAAAATTTTGAGAACAAAATGATGCTTTTGAAGAAAAAAAATTGGCAATTTGAAATTTTTGAGAAAAAAATTAAAATATGAGAAAAATTTTGAGATTTTGAAAATATAAATTTAAAATTTTTATTTTAAATCTTTTTTGAAATATTTTTTAATAAAAATGATATTTTGTTAAAAGAAAAAAATATATATATACATTTTGAAAAAAAAATGTTATTTTTAAATGGAAATTGAAATTTATCTGTGAAAAATAAAATTACTAAATTATTAGGCACATCCACTAGTTGAACCTTTAATCATTTTTGGACAATTTAATCAGTTCAGATTGAATAATAGATAACTTTAGATGTTTAAATCAAATTTCACTGAAATTGTGTGATCAATCTTGTATGTCTAATATCTTTCTCATATGTAACCTGATTGAGGCGAGTAACTAGTCAAATTGAGAGTATTGATCAGTAAAATAGAGTGAATAGACCAGACATGTAAAATGGGCCAAATATTCTGGTCAAAATTGTGACCCAACTTACTGACCTCGTGAGAACCTAATAATTGATGTTAGTAAGTTTTTTGGGCCCATCATAATGTGTGTCGAACATCAACACCGTGGATTTGATGTGTCCCCTTTAGGTTATGAGTTATCTCAAAAATCATCTGTATACGAAACTCAAGTGGTTCATACCATCTAAAACTATGTGAAGACATCCTAAAAAATATAAAAGCACTTGGTGGGGCCCACATGAGTTTTGGATGCGGTTGAAACTTGGTCTGACCCCTCATCCAAGTGGGACACACATAATGAGTGGGTTGGATATGTGAATCACATTTAGGTAGGCCCAATATATGATTATGAATGTTTTAAGGAAACCCTTCTCCACTAGATTTAGGTGAGTTACTCATTACCCTTACCAGAGTAAACTCTGTGGGGGTCCAGACCATTATTTATTTATTTTATCCACTCCATTCATCCATGTTAACGGATAATTTGAGGTCTAAAGAACAAAAAGGAAGCATATCCAAAGCTCAAGTGGACCACACCACAGGAAATAGTGTGATTGAACCTCACCATTTAAAATTTCTTGGAGACATAGAAGTTTTGGATTAAGCTGATGTTTGTGTTTTCTATTCATTCATATATTTTTGATATTATGAACAACATTTAACCATTTTTGGACAATCTAATCAGTTCAAATTGAAAAGTAAATAACTTCGGATGTTTAAATCAAATTTCACTGAAATTGTTGATCAATCTTGGTATACCCAATATCTTTTCTCATATGTAGCCTGATTGAGGCGAGTAACTAGTCAAATTGAGGGTATTGATCAGTAAATTGGAGTGAATGGACCAGACATATAAAATGGGCCAAATATTCTAGTCAAAATTGTGACCCAACTTACTGACCTCGTGAGAACCTAAGAATTGATGTTAGTAAGTTTTGTGGGCCCATCATGATGTGTGTCGAACATCAACACCATGGATTTGATGTGTCCCCTTTAGGTTATGAGATATCTCAAAAATCATTTGTATATGAAACTCAAGTGGGCCATACCATCTAAAACTATGTGAAGACATTCTAAAAAATTTAAAAGCACTTGGTGGGACCCACATGAGTTTTGGATGCTGCAAAAAATTGGTCTGACCCCTCATCCAAGTGGGACATACATAATGAGTGTGTTGGATATGTGAATCACATTTAGGCAGACCCAATATATGATTATGAATGTTTTAAGGAAACCCCTCTCCATTATATTATGTGGTGTGGCCCACTCAAGTCATGGATTGACTTTATTTTTAAGCTCTTGGCCCACCTAACTCATGGATTGACTTTCTCCATACCGTTCAATGCTTTTCTCAGATCATTTTAAGATATTAACCAAAAAATGGGGCAGGTCAAAAGCTTAAGTGGACTACAAAGTAGGGACTGAACGTCCACCATTAAAAATAACATTCATAGAAGTTTTGGATCAAGCTGATGTTTATGTTTTCTCTTCATTTATATCTTTTTGTTTTGGGATTTGATGATTTTTGTCCATCTGGATTTGGGTGTTTGGGTATCACATTTCTTTTTTTCCAGTTTTGATGTTGAAATCTCTTTTATAATTCGGATTTCTCCCTTTGTTTGTGAAATTTTAAGGAATCTTGTTCCTATAATAAATAAATAAATAAATAAAAATAGAAAGATTTATTCATTCTTCATGGTTATGAAGTATTTGCCCTTATTGTAGCAGTAGTTGAACTTGTTGAACATTGTCTCTTGAAGAAGAATTATAGTCTCCATGGAAAAAAAAAAAAAAAAACAGTATAGTTGGCCTTACCATGATTTTAATTATGGATAACCAATCACTATTGTTTTCATGTGGTGTGGTCCACCTGATATTTGATTATGATTCATTTTTTGGCTCATATCCTATGATAAGTTGGCAAAACAAATGGATCATATGGATATACAATATATAAATTAAAGTGGGCCCACATCTACCCCATCACCCAGATGCACCATTCCATGGTGGACCTAGGGCTTAAAAATCAAGTCAATCCGAGACTTTTTTGGGCCACACCACGTACAAAAGTTGAGAGGGGTTACCTTCCATTAAAATATTCATAATCATTTGTTAGGCCCACTGAGATGTGGTTCACAAATCTAGCCCATCCATTATGTGTGTCCCACTTGGATGAGGAGTCAGACCAAGTTTCAAATGCATAAAAATTTCAGGTGGGCCCACCAAGTGCTTTTAAATGTTTTAGGCATTTCTTCACATGATTTTAAATGGTATGGCCCACCTAAGTTCTGTATATGACTGATTTTTGGGATATCACATAATTTAAAGGGGCCCATCAAATGCACGGCGTTGATGTTTGACACATGTCAAGGTACATGTAGCGTATGTAGCATATTTCTAGGGTAGATTTCTCTACCAACAACTAAAGCATTTTATAAAGTTTTTTAATATATTAAGTTGCATGCATATTTCAAAGTGATGGTGACTCGTATTGATTATAAATGACTCTCCATATGGCTAATCTGGACCATCCAAACTGTGCTCCCAGTTGTGGATAGATGATATATAGGTTTTTACACCCATCTGATTATCCAAACCCTTTGATTTTGGATATTAAAGTTTAGGGTTGGAGAAGCTTTGTTCGTTGTAAATGGTGGCAGACTCACAAGATATAAAGGCTTTATAACTTTAAAGCCTTTAGGAAATGGGTTCTAAAAACCCTATTTTCTCTTGCCGCAGAGCTTCACGGCCCCAAAAATCGATTCTCTCCATCTGCGATTCTGCATATCCTTTTCAAGTGAAACTTTATGAGTTTGATTGGTCCTAGCAAAGGAGTCTACGGCTGGAATTTCAGAGTATTTGGATGAGAAACAAGTGAGAAATCATGGATCCCTCATTTAACGTCCGTGTGGTAGCATTCCAATTTTCGATTTCTTTTCATTTTATACGGGTTTTGAGTCTCCAATGCGAAATCGGATATGAAGGCATCCTCTACAACATCAACACTGATGAATCCAGCATCGGTTTGCGGAACGGTACTCTCTCTCCCTCCCCATTTATTCTCCAGATTGGGGTTTTTAGGGTCTGGAAGGGTTTTTGTGGGATTTTGGTATATAGGTTTTGATTTTTGTTGGATTTGGGGATATGGGTCTTGTTAAATCTGACGTGAGATTTGTTGGGTTTTTAGAATTTGTTTTTTTTTTTTTTTTCTTTTCTTTTCATTTTATACGGGTTTTGAGTGTATTTTTTAGTTTTTTACCAAGCGATCATCATAGTGTGTCTTACCTTTGCATGGATCAGATATGCTGTAGGGGTGATTTTAGGGGTGATTGTGCATTCCCCCTCCCATATCCCCACTTGAGTTTTTGTTGTGGATGATTCTTGGGACGTGTAGTGCCCACGAGGAGTTACACCAGATACACATTCTCTGGTCCACATGCACAGTGAGCCCTACAGTTGGAACATATGGTTGTTTCTAACTTCTTTCCCAAATTTTCTCCGACTCAACAGCCGTTTGATGGCCCCCATGGGCTTACTATAACAATTTTTGTTTTTTTTTTTTTTTCCATGTGTATGGACAGAGAGAGCTCTTAATGCCATTTTCCAATATTGGGGTCTTTCTGGTACTTTTGATGACTGGAACATAAGTGGAGACCCATGTAGTGGGACTGCCGTTGATCTATCAATTGGAATCAGCGACCCTGAGATCAAATGTGATTGTCAATCCAACGGTGGAGGCACTTGCCACATAACCGTAATGTACGTGCACGCTCTAAGATATGCCAACTTGGTACGAAAATATTATTAATCTAGTGGACCATCTGGTGGGTCTTGCCTGTTTAGGATTTCCTGATCAATTTGATGGCTCATCCATAGAGGGAACCACCAGATGAATGGCTGGGATGAACATATGGTTTTTTGAATGGGCCAAAATTGATGGCTGATTGGCCCTAATTTGTGAATGGGCCACAATTGGCCCCGTCTTTTAAATGGACCAAAATTGATGGTTGGTTGGCCGTTATTTTTAAATGGGCCACGATCACCATACAGAAGTGGCTGCCCCATGACTCAGTCAAGTCCAATCTAGTTTGAAAATAAGGGCTAACTTAGCCAATTCACCACTCAACTCAGAACTGAATGAGTCAGCCCAAGTCTACTGTCTTCAAACCACGGTCTGGAGTCTGCTAAAAGATGGTCCACAAGCAATAAAACATGTTACACAAGGCACAGGTCTTGCTGTGACTGACATGTCACATTCTTAGAAATCTGATCTGGCCAGACATTGAGTCAGTAATATAAATTAGGGTGACTCAGCTGAGTCAAGATACAGCTTGACTCAGAACCGAATGAATTGGTGAAGTCATTGAGTCTTAAAACACCAAAAGATGGTCCACAGATGATAAATCCAATGATCATGCATGATTTTAATGTTTCATTAGCTAATTATTTGTTAGTTTAGATTACTAATTTATTTTTATTTGAACTATGTGAATATCCTTTTCTAATTTCCTCTGTCTTTGTTGTTTTCGTTGTTAGGTTTTTACACCTTACAACACATATACATGACTTCCAATATTTTGAGTGATGTACATTGCCTTTTTATTGTCTGGCCGACCTTACGATGAATCATGTAAATTTTGTCTTATCCAATAATCAGTGTGGGTTGCATTTTCCTTTTTGGGTGAATGGTTGATCTGATTCATTGGGGTTTTGCTTCGGATCAAACTGAAGAAACTCTATTAGCAACAAGTACCAACAACTTAAATCATGGTATCAAAAGCTACCCCAACCTCTAATTTTATATTGTTCTTCTTCCATTGTCTTAAAAAAAAAAAAAAAAAAAAATCTTTCAGGCCTAACTTAGAAAAATACCCTTTTTAGATTAGAAGCAGAACCCCCTTATTTTTCAGAAGATTGATGCTTTGAGTGCCAAAATCAACGTGAATTCTAAAACCATTTAAATACAGTAGCACTCTTTCTTTCCAATACAAACATGAAATAGTCTTGAAACATAAATTCAAAAATCCTAATGTGTACTAGGCATGAGTTGAATTTTTTAGCAAGATGTTGACTCAGCTTGAGTTCTGCCTTCACTGTGTTTTCTGTCAAGATGGACTGCTTGTTTTCTATCAAGCTGGCATGAGATATAGATTCCACTCAAATCAAGCTGCCAGTCAGTTTTATGTGGTATTTTTACAGCAATCAGTTCTGCCCAGCTGCTATTTTAGAACTCCCAAATGTGGTCCAAAATGGATTTGGACCAAAGTGAGGATAGTTTCTTGTTCAACTTCAAATGCATGGACTCACAACTAGCTGTCATTTTGACATTATGAACTAAAAATGGTGCCACTCATGTGTTGGTCATTTCTTCCATATTGAGTTAGATTATTGCAGTTCATTTGAAATGAGCATCCCAATGCGACCTTTGAACTTGATTTAAAATATGTTTTTCATGGCACAAATGCTTACATATGATTATCGTTCAAAAAGAATTTTTCTTCCGTTAGGAAATGCTATCATGTTACCTATTTCATAGAAGTTATATGAAGTATATCCTGCACATGGCAAGTATATATGGTGATTGGGACTATTCGCTGGTTGTCACTACATTGGTGAGCAATGAGCCAAAATGACAGAGATTGGACTGCTCTAATCACCCATTTATGGCAAGTTTTGCCTGTTGAATGTGGAAGGATGTTTGTATTTTGAGTTAATTGTACCTTTTCAGCAAACATCTCAGCAAAATTTACTTGTTTGTTCTTTGATGGTCATATGTTGTAGTGTTTCCCAAAAGCATTGGTGAATGTTTGGCTATTATGTCAATTTATGTATTGGAAAGACTCAGCAAGTTGGCTTGACTCGCTTGAGACGAGTCAATTTTTAGGCACAACTTAATTTACTTGGAATCTGAAAAAAACTTGATGAAGTATTTCAATAACTGCATAGTTGTTCTCAATCCAATTGACCTTTTGAGTTATTTCTTGTAGTTGCTCTCGTGAAATCTGCAAACAAGACTTTCAAGTTCCATTCAACTCTTCTAACTCTTTCAAAAATGTATAATTTTGCATGCCTAAAATTCTAATTAAGTTGGTCATTATTTAAATGTCTTTTGCTGTCTCATAAAAAGAAGTTTTTTTTAAAAAAAAGTTGTAGTTGTCAGTTCTTCTTGCATTGTCGAATCCCGAATTAGGGATTTGCATTGTCGAATCCCGAAATAGGGATTTGCATTGTCGAATCCCTTTTTAGGGATTTTTTTTCCCATATATATGGTTTCAGATGTTTGATTATCATAAAATGTGAAGTGGTTTCTCCTGCACTCGAAATGGAGATCAAAACTGAAATAAAAAGAGAAGAAACAGGAATTGTTTTGAAGCCAAAGTAGGAAAAAATTACTAAATCTGCTACTCAGATTGTGAGTCTCCATGCTTCAGTTCCTTTTTCAGCGAGTTTGATTCTTGGTGTTGTACTAACAGACAGTCCAATGCAGAATTTTTCTTGAAAGAATGTTGATATTTATGGGCATGTTAGATCTCTTTTAGTGGGTGATCTACTTTCAGTTTTTACAGTATTAATTGGCTTAAATGTAGTTGTAGAGAGATTAGAAGGATTGATGTGCCATACCAAGAACCTCTATACTATTTTTTAGAAGAATGATAGGACACTACTCATAAGTGAACATACATTGTGGAGGGGCAGGATTCCCTACATGTGTGGCCATGGGTTTGTATTCAAAGCAAAATGTTCAATGATCAAAGGGTTGAATTAATCACCTTAGGAGTTTTCTTATGTGTAACCTATCTACAGTGAGGCCATTGTATAAGTGGTTTGGATCATAGAGATGTGTCCCCACATGTTTAATAGAAGGTTTTTTGGGGCATTTGCCATCACAATGGGCCCATCGGATCAATTTCCTGAATCACTGCACCAGGGTCCTACTTGCCCTACAATGTTTTTATTTTTAAAATTCTCTCATGTGTTTGGTTGTTTGTACTTGTTAGCCTTTGAGACTAAATGTAATAGATTATGATCTAATTCTTGTCTATTCATGTTCAGTTCTGCTCCTGCTGCATGTATGGCCATGACAAGAAGAGTTCACCCTCTTGTTTCCTTGAATCTGTATCAAGGCAGTTGGACCATAAAGGTTCAAGTCACAAGCAAAGACAATTTGCACACGTATAAGAATGCGAGAGGTGAAGGCGAAGTCTTCAATGTAGAGTTAACAGATGAAGATGTAAGCAAGTCCAGCTCACACACTCTATGCTTTTAATAGACTGAAGCCTTCTTGTTTTGCCATAAAATGTTACTTCAGTAGCACAAAAGCATACAATGGCTATTGTAAAATGACATTTGAAAAAAATTTCAAATCTCTGATGTAGGGTACCCAAATACAAGCGACTATGTTTAATGGAGCTGCAACCAAGTTCTACCCCAAGTTTGAATTGGGAAAGGTTTACTTCATTTCTAGAGGAACCCTTGGAGTTGCAAACCAACAATTCAAAACTGTTCAAAAATGATTATGAGATGACCTTAAATGATAACTCTGAAGTTGAAGAGGTAATTGGAGAAGAAGGCACATTTATTCTAGAAACAAAATTCTTCTTTGACTGTTTTAGATCAATAAGGGACGTCACCGTATTCAATGAACGGTTTCAACATGACAATGACGGTAAGCTTAACTCTAAATATCACCTTTATAATAAGAATTTGTGCTCTTTATTGTCTGTTTTTGAATTATAATTTTTTATATAATTGACACCTTTTATCTCGGAATATGATTTATGAAGTAGCATATGAATGCAATCCTTATCAAAATCCACACCTAGGGGAGTACAAATAAGAGGATTGATCTTAACAGTATGGTCGTCATGGACAAAAAATGCTTGCAATGAATGTTTATGAGTACTTGATAATTTTGGAGTCCTTGGTTAGGGTTTGGGCTGAAAGTAGGAGTGTTGGAGCCAATGCTTTTGGAGTCCGAACTCATTCTTTTGAAAAATAGAAAAATGGGAATATTAGTAAATATGGATTTTCTTATTAAGAAGAAAATGGAAGATGGATTGAAAAAACATAAAAGAGATTTTTTTTTTCTTCTTTTTTGCTTCAAGAGAGAGAGATGGAGAGGTGAGAGTGGGGAAATCGAGGGAGATAGTGAGGGAATGAAGTGGCCGCGTGAGATTTGAAAATAACGAGTGTAGTTTGGTTTGAAAATGATGTTTCGCATGCCATTTCTTTTAAGACAGTAATCAGATTTTACTGAAGATAATTGAATTACATAGGCAACTATTTAATGTAGGGAACTTCTCTGAAAATGTTATTCTGATAACTAACCTGATGAGAGTAATTTGTGGTTCAGTTTCTGGACCAATCTCTCTATCATATTCAAAGAAATCCACATTTTTCTTCGTGTTTCTTACATGGTTCTCTGTCCCATTTTTGTTTGACTTGAAAGTAAAGGTGATGCATCTTCTTATTTATTCAATCATGGAATGTAGGATGTTGCTGTTAAGGTTCTTACAGATCAAGACTTTCATGAGGATCAACTGAAGGACTTTCTAAGGGAGGTATGCATTTGAAACATTGCTAATAATGTTCTTTGAAACTGTACCCATTTATGTATCCGGATGTGCGTCGAAACTATCCGGATGTTGAGTCGGGGTCCGTGGAAGGTGGGAACCGCTGTTATGACCATGATTAAGCTGTCCATTTCCTATGGACAACATTGGAGTGACCTGACCATTTGGACAGGCTGTGTTTATATATGTATTTGCTCGAAATTAATGGAGCAGACCCGATGTGCGTCGGAGCTATCCGGATGAGTGGGGGTTCCTGGAAGGTGGGAACCGCTGTTATGACCATGATGAAGCTGTCCATTTCCTATGGACAACATTGGAGGGGCATGGCCATTTGGACAGGCCGTGTTTATATCTGTATTTGCAGGGACCATACCCTTAACTTATAACCTAAACCTATTCTCAAATCCCAAAACCTAAACCTTAACCTAAACCTATAACCTATTCTCAATTCCCTAAACCTATAGCTTATAACCTAAACCTAAACCTTAACCTTAACCTAAACCTATAACCTTAACCTAAACCAAATCGTATGACCTAAAACCTAAACGTATTCTCAAATCTCTAAACCTATAACTTATAACTTAAACCTAAACCTTAACCTTAACCTAAACCTTAACCTTAACCTATAACCTTAACCTAAACCAAATCGTATGACCTAAAACCTAAATGTATTCTCAAATCTCTAAACCTAAACCTACACATAATCCTAATCTCAACTCCCTAACCTAAACTTAAACCTAAACTTGAAAACCCAAACCTAAACCCGATCCCGAACCTGAACCCGAATTTCTAAACCTAAACCTTAACCTATTCTCAAATCCCTAAACCTAAACCTACACCTTATCCTAATCTCAACTCCCTAACCTAAACCTAAACCTAACTTGAAAACCCAAGCCTAAACCCGATCTCGCCCGAACCTGATTTCCTAAACTTAAACCTTAACATATTCTCAATTCCCTAAACCTTAACCTATAACCTAACCTAAACCTAAACCTATAACCTACACTTATAACCTAAACCTAAACCTATAACCTAAACCTAAGCATAAAACCTAAACCTATGACCTAAAACCTAAATGTATTGTCAAATCCCTAAACCTAAACCTACACCTACACCTAATCCTAAACCTAAACCTAAATGTATTCCTAAACCTACACCTAAATGTATTCTCAACTCCCTAACCTAAACCTAAACCTAAACTTGAAAACCCAAACCTATACCCGATCCCGAACCCGAACCCGATTTCTTAAACCTAAACCTTAACCTATTCTCAATTCCCTAAACCTATAGCTTATAACCTAAACCTAAACCTAAACCTATAACCTTAACCTAAACCAAAACCTATGACCTAAAACCTAAATGTATTCTCAAATCTCTAAACCTAAACCTACACCTAATCCTAATCTCAACTCTCTAACCTAAACCTAAACCTAAACTTGAAAACCCAAACCTAAAACCCGATCCCGAACCCGAACCCGATTTCTTAAACCTAAATCTTAACCTATTCTCAAATCCCTAAACCTAAACCTACACCTAATCCTAATCTAAACTCCCTAACCAAAACCTAAACCCGATCGCGAACCTGAACCCGAATTCCTAAACCTAAACCTTACCCTATTCTCAAATCCCTAAACCTAAACCTTCACCTAATCCTAATCTCAACTCCCTAACCTAAACCTAAATCTAAACCTATAACCTTAACCTAAACCAAAACCTATGACCTAAAACCTAAATGTATTCTCAAATCTCTAAACCTAAACCTACACCTAATCCTAATCTTAACTCCCTAACCTAAACCTAAACCTAAACTTGAAAACCCAAACCTTAAACCCGATCCCAAACCCGAACCCGATTTCCTAAACTTAAACCCTAACCTATTCTCAAATCCCTAAACCTAAACCTACACCTAATCCTAATCTCAACTCCCTAACCTAAACCTAAACCTAAACTTGAAAACCCAAACCTAAACCTGATCCCAAACCCGAACCCGATTTCCTAAACCTAAACCTTAACATATTCTCAATTCCCTAAACCTATAGCTTATAAGACCTAAAACCTTAACCTTAACCTAAACCTATAACCTTAAAACCAAAACCTATGACCTAAAACCTTAACCTATAACCTATAACCTAACCTTAACCTAAACCTAAAACCTAAACCTTAACCAACAACCTAAAACCTAAACCTAAACCTAAAACCTAAAAGTATTCTCAAATCCCTAAACCTAAACCTACACCTAATCCTAATCTCAACTCCCTAACCTAAACCTAAACCTAAACTTGAAAACCCAAACCTAAACCCGATCCCGAACCCAAACCCAAACCCGATTTCCTAAACCTAAATCTTAACATATTCTCAATTCCCTAAACCTATAGCTTATAAGACCTAAAACCTTAACCTATAACCTATAACCTAAAACCTATAACCTATAACCTATATCCTAACCTAAACCTAAACCTAAAACCTAAACCTTAACCAATAACCTAAAACCTAAACCTAAATGTATTCTCAAATCCCTAAACCTAAACCTACACCTAATCCTAATCTCAACTCCCTAACCTAAACCAAACCTAAACTTGAAAACCCAAACCTAAACCCGATCCCGAACTCGAATCTGATTTCCTAAACCTAAACCTTAACCTATTCTCAATTTCTTAAACCTTAACCTAAACCTAAACCTTAACCTAAATTTAAAACCTAAACCTAAACCTAAACCTAAAACCTAAAACCTAAACCTAAACCTAAACCTAAAACCTAAATGTATTCTCAAATTCCTAAACTTAGACCTACACATAATCCTAATCTCAACTCCCTAACCTAAACTTAAACTTGAAAACCCAAACCTAAACCCGATCCTGAACCCGAACCCAATTGTTGTAATAATGTAGCCCAATCACATGGCAACAAACAAGAATGTAACCCTTTTAACACATGCCCCTTTTTACAAAGCTTTAATTTTTGTTGTTGTTTCTATTAATTGAAACACTTTTTCGCATTATTTGCTCGTATTAGTTTTATTTTAATGATCAGTTTTATTTTAAAAAAGTGTCCACTTTTTTGGAAGAACTTTTTGCAATTCTTCATGATTATGAATTATAATGTTTTGTTGGTTGAATATTTTTTTATTAGATGAAAGACAGAAAATTGATGTTGATTGCTCAAAGGTTCGAGCATCCATAAGTGGTGAAATTCCACCAGCGTGAGTGTGTGGGGTGTGTGCGTGTTTTTTTTTTTTTTTTTAAAAATTGTTGCTTATTTTTTTTCCTTTTTTTTTTTTTTTTTTACTTATTAAGTTAAACTTATATGTATTATGCATGGATGAATGTAATGTGGATAAGATTGTTTGTGTTTGGATGGATGTAGTTTATGTTTGGATGGATTTACGTAGTTTGGGTTTAGATGGATGTGAATGTGAATGTGATGAAATATATTGTATAACAGGTGTATATAAGGAAGAATACGATGAATGTAACAGGTCAAATTTGAAAATGTCCTTCAAGGGTCAAAAGAGACGGCCTGTAGCAATCCTTTTAAAGGACGGTTCATGGACCGTCCTTTGAAGGCTCATAAGAGACGGTCCATGACAGTCCTTTTAAAGGACGGGCCATGGCCGTCCTTTGAAGACTCATAAGAGATGGTCCATGACAGTCCTTTTTAAGGACGGTCCATGGCCGTCCTTTGAAAGCTCATAAGAGACGGTCCATGACAGTCCTTTTTAAGGACAGTCCATGACAGTCTTTTTTTAGGACGGCCCATGACCGTCTTTTTTTCGTCAATAAGAATGACGGTTTTCAACCGTCCTTTAAGTAATAGGACACGTTAAAATTTGACGGCCTATGCGACGGTCCATGACCGTCCTTTTTGGTCATTTGAGACGGTTTTGGACCGTCCTTTTTTCGTTGTTTTGGCATAATGACCGTAATGTTTGTGTGGACCCATCTGTTTGCAGTACCACATGGAAATAGGACCCACTATGTTGTATGAGACAAACCCGCGTCATCCAACCGTGACTAACTCTTATGTGTATATTATAAACCCAAGTCGTTCAACTTAGGGCTCACTATATCTTACGAGGTTTACCTATGCCTTCCAAACCATTGTAGAAATAATATGATAATTATTTGCAATCCAACCTACTAACAGCCACCTTAAAGGTGAAGCTCACTGCATTATATGAGTTTTACTAGCACCATCCATCCCGTGGCTCATTTACTATATGTTACATTTATGCCTTTCATCTCATAACCACTTGGTGCATGTACTTTGTGTCACCACCACTCATTAACCATAAGGCCTAGTTAGGGTATAACCATGTGGTCCCAATAGATGAAAATCATGTCATGCCAAAGCCGCTAATGGAATATCTATCTTGCGAAGGATATGGTGTAATTCCGAATACAATTAATGCTCGTGATTATGATAGCTATGGATGATATTAGTGATGTTAGTGATTATGGTTAATAAAAGTATGTGATTTAATATCTTGATTAATGTTGTTCCACTTCCTAGCATACTAAATTCATCTACTTAACCATGTTGATATTAATCATACTCATGCACCATGGAATAATAGTATGTGCAAGTGTACTTGAATACATTTGTTCATGTGTAAGATATGTCTTCTTCAGCCTAGTCACATGACCATGGATTAATACAGTTGATAGTGACACATGACGATTATATGTCATTTTTGGCTTAAAGGTTAAGCAGACCTTAAACTCATGGCATTATACGCATACCGCATGCCCTTGAACGTATGCCTTATCATAATTGCTTGAATTCATGCATAATCATGACATACATGATGATCGAAATACCTTAGTCGTGCCGTATAACATGAGTTGGATCTTGACGATGAAATGTACATCTATGATGATGACTTGAGTTATCCCTAAAAATGAGCGGGACATTGGAAGTGTGGAAATAGTAGGGGATGATGTGCCCCTTGGGTTGAAAGTCCCTAAATCCCGATGCTAGCTAGGGATACCTCACCGTCGGCCCGAGTGGATACATGGGTAATGGATTTGACTCAAACTGACTAGGTCGGGTTGAGAAGAAGTGGGTCTAACCTGCTTAAGGGCTGAGGTGCAAACAGGGACCGGTCTGACCCACCGGCGAGGAGAAGCACAAATGAGGTCCACTACTAGTATACAAAATGGAGGTTGTAACCCCATTGGTGGGTAGCGAGGTCGATTGCTGGTGTCTGGTGCATGGGTGTCGACCATGGTATTTTACCGAGATATACAGTTATGATATGGCATGACAATATTGTAAGTGCTATGGTTTCTAGCTACTATATTGTCAAATTTTGTAGTGCCAAAACCTCTCTTGGAATCTGTGTCTTATCCAACTCATCTACATAATGAAGTTTGTGCATCTCTCAAGGACAATGGTCTTTAGTTCAAAAACTTCAAAGGTAAGATTACTTGTTCATGTTTATGTATAATATCAATTGTGAATTCAAGCTTTCAAGTCTCAAGAGTTCAAGATTTTCAAAGCTTCGTACAAGTCAAGACAACATCTCTAGACTTTGATACTCAAGTTCAAGCTTCAAGAGTCTCAAGTTCAAGCTTCATCTTATAACAAGATCTCAAGCTTCGTGAACTTCAAAGAACAACTATCGACTGAAGAAAAAGAAGACTCAATGTTCATACATCACTAACAAGGTATAAATGACCCTAAATTGACCTTAAGGTAGGTCATTTTGAATATATAATTCAATTGACTCATTTTATAAGTGAATAAACTGTTTCTTGACTAGTCTTGGACTCTGTTCGACTAGTCCTAGCACTGGCTCGACCAGTCTTATGGTTGTTGCAAAATTTTAGAATTTTTTGTTAAGCCTCGACCAGTCTTAGAGACTGCTCAACCGGTTGTGTGAATAGTGCTCGACTCGTTCTCAACCAGTCCTACAACCTCGACTCAAAGTCCTGCAACTAAATTTAGCTCCACACGACCAGTCGTGGAGGTCCCTCGACCGGTAGTGAAGGGCCTACGACCAGTCGTGGAACGGCTTTATCCGATCGCGCTCAAATTTTCAAAAATTTGTTGGTCCTACGACCAGTCGTAGTGTCCACATGACTAGTCATGAACGTGATTTCTTCACCTATAAATAGACGACGAATTTCAGAGTATTTCATTCAATTAAAGTTAAATCAATACGCCACTCTGAGAGATAAGTTAGTGATCTTTTTAAGCTATACTGTGCTCATTTAATATTCTCTTTTATTAGCTTTCTTTGTTTTTGATTTTGTATTCTGCATTCCAATTATATTTGAAAGAGAGATTGAAGTATTCCCATTTCTTGTAATCAAAATCAAATCAAGCTAGCCGAATGTGCTTTAAATCTAAAATCAATTTAGAACCTAGAACCATTTCATAAGTGAGTTTGGACATTGAACTTCTACGTTGAACTTTTACTCCGACTTGGTTCTTCCGGGTTGCATCTAAAGGAGAATATCCAAGTATTTTACATTATTGTAAATTTTTGTTTTTGGTTTTATTAAGATTGTACTAGAAAAATCTCTGTTTTGTTTTATCTGAGGTGATCCAGAAAACTCAGAGTGTGGGGTTTTTGAATTGTGTAAGCCCACTTGAAAGACACAATTGTGAGGGTTTTAGGTGAACCTGGAAAAACCTATTTTTCACATTGAACGCTCATATCCACTATGTGAGGATATTAGGAGTGGAGTAGTTATATGGCTGTTTTTCTAAACAATTGGTGTACACACAAGCGAACCACTATAATTTCTTGTCTTGTGGTTTGAATGTTTATTTCTTTTTGTGGATGGTTGTAATTTCCCTTTTTACATTTGTGGAGAATGTTGTAATCCTTATGTGGATGTGTGGGAATGTTGTAACAGCTTAGATTTCCTTTCTTGTTATTTATTTCTTTATTCCTCTGTGTCAGTTTGAGTTTTTGATACACAAACCATTCTAGTAAGGTTGTCCTGCCATAAACTCTTGGTTTTTATAGTGTAAGATTGTCTTTAGAACAACATCTGTATCAACCTCTCAATACTCGTTCATTTGAGGTTGTCTTTAATTTTAGCATTGTGGGATTAATTAATGCTATCAGTATTTAATTTATTTAAATTCCGTTGTTAATTTTTAATTTGGCATAGTCCTATTTACCCCCCTCTAGGACTTAATAACTCGGCCTTTTCAAATATGATAATGATGATGTGATTATGGATGTGTGTAATATGGATATGACTTGGTGATGCTGGTGCATTGACCTGGAGTATTACTATGATGCATATGCATTGCATTGACATTTACATCTGTTGAGGGTCAAATATTGCATATTAGACCCTAGTTTTACTCGATTTTACGAGCACGATACCATTTAACGTCATATTTTAATCGTGTTTGTGATGCAAGGTGAATTTAGGAGCTTAGACTGAAAAAAGGTGTTAAATGTATAGATTTAACACTCCTGAATCATCAAGGCAAGGGACGGACTTTAGGGGACCGAGATCGATGATTTTTTACGGCCGAGATTCAAGAAAATCATGTGTGTCACGCTAAAGAGGCCTGAAATTTGTCCAGAATGCAAGATCATAGGGTTCTCACCATTTGGCTCGAAACTTAAGATATGGCTTGAGGGCCATAAATTAACCGTACACGTCGAATTTCAGCCCCCGAATCCTTGTGGAAGTGGCCCAATGGACAGATCAATCCCTAAATTATCAAACTGGGGCCGACCCGATATCTGGATAGGCTCCACTTTTGGTCTCAACCCATTAAATGAGCTGGAAACGTGGATGAACGGAGCGAATTTCTAGAAACATCAATATGGGATCCACTTCCATAGAGCGAGTGTGCACAACACACGTGCATAAAAGGTGTACCGAATCGGGTCAGCATACGCTGACCCGACTCCCAGGAAAAAAATGGAAAGCTCCATTTTTTTGCTGCCACAACTAACACGGGAGGCCAACTTACGGATTGCTGTGGGCGACCATCGTGACCCATGTGGACAATCCAAACCGTCCATCATGCAAAGGGTTCATCTAAGATTAAAACCTTGTAAAGATCACACGTTGGGGTGCACGCACGAACACACAGTTCTCAGCTGAACGAGATCCTCTACATTAAAAGATTAAGGGACAACAACTGTTTATAGGAGTTGTGGGCCACCGTGAGTGGATGTCTGGACAATCCACACCGTCCATCTGTTTGGTCATTTAGAACCGTCCGTAGGGACGTTTTCCCTTTTTGGAAGTACGTCGTTGTGTACACACCAAGCCAGCAGGATTCCTGCCATTCCGGTTATGCAAGACAACCAGCTGCGTAATCTTTGCAGCTGTGTAAACAAGTTTCTGCAACAGTTTTTACAGCAGCTCCACACAAGGATCTTGGTGGGCCAGGGATCAGTGAGCGACAATCCGAACCATCCAAAAGAACAAATCAAACGCAAGAAGCAACAAGAGTCCATCTGCTAGTAAAAATAGAGTCTTGGTTGGCTGATTGAATGCTGAAAGATGGGACTATCATAGACAGAAAGATGACCCATCAAAGGATCAACCTATGGCCAACAATGTGAATGGTGGAGATTGAAAGATTACCCGCCAATCAGAAAGGAAAGTGGGCAATTTCTAGCTGTCGTTTTGGATATATAAACAGGATTTAAGTAAGTGTTTTTTACAGCCAACTTATGCACGCACGTTGATTGCGTGATTTCTCTCCTCTAGCCGACTTCTCCACCATCCTTCACAGCTATAAAGAGAAAGAGGAGAAAGAGAGAGCGACATCCAATCCAGTGTGGATGCGAGTGCAGAGAGAGAGAGAGAGAGAGAGAGAGAGAGAGAGAGAGAGAGAGAGAGAGAGTTGTTTTAGAATTTCTTCCCTTGTTTACCGTTTTCTTTAAATCTTAGAGACCTAACCCAATCATGGTGGGTTAAACCTCTTAGCTAGGGCTAAGAGGTGAAGCTTGTGGCGTGATGGGAGATCTCTACGGCTTGGATTTGTGACTGAATAGATTTTGATCTTAGTTTGATGTTAAGGAATGCCTTTAGTTTTTAATGGTTTGTTGTGACTTACATTACAATAGATCTGCGATGGCTTGAATATTTCCATTTCCTTTTTATGATTATGAAGTCAGAAGCCTTGTTGTTCACCATCACCCCTTGGACAAGGTTGGATGATGGAATCCTTCCTAACATTCATACATCTCTCAGGTTGGCTGTGGATTGGTTTAATTCTGTTGTTTACTTTGTCTCATGGGCATGGTTTTGTGATGGAATCCATTCTAATTTACATCATTCTTATCTATTGAAAACTAGATCAAAAGAAGTTCAGATTTGATTTTTACTGTTATATTTTCCAACTGGATGAAGATAGGACTCGAAGTCCAGTTGAGTTCATGAATCAAGTGTAGATCTCCCTGATCTCTACAAGTGGATCCTTGGCACCCTAGTTTCCTACCTTTGATTTTTACGAATTTTAGATTAACATTTTCACCATTATTCCCTCATATTCACTTGGTTTAGATTTCATCTCATTCTAGTTCTAGTTCTAGTTATTTTCAGATTACGTACAGGTTTCAGTCCCTATGGATTTGACCTCAGTCTTACCAAAATTATTACTACATCGCAACCCCATACTTGGGGAGTGAACAAGTTTTTGGCGCCGTTGCCGGGGATTGACGGCTACGTTTTTGGAATTTAACTAGTTTTAGGATTAGTTTAAGATTATGAATTTTTTTTTCTAATTTTAGGTTTTCTTTATTTTAACAATTTTCTAATTTTAGAATTTTCTTCCTTTATAGAAACGAACCTTAACTTTCCTGTTTTGAAGGATTCTGAGATAGGCTTCTAAATTGGTAATTTCTTTCTTAATCTTCTTCCTTTCTACTTTAGGATTTGTCTTTCTTTTTAGAAACCTTCTAATTCTAGAATCTTAGTTCATTTTTAGAAATTTTCTAATTGTAGATTATCTACTTTAGAAACTAACTTTCCTGTTTTGAAGGCTGTTATGATAGAAACTCCTAATCTGGTAACCTCTTTCCAACTCTCTTCTTTCTTTTTAGAACTCTACCATTATCTCTTTTCTTCTCTTTTAGGTTTAGGTATAGGATTTGAATTGAGGGCTTCGAGTGTTTCATGCCCAAGTGGGCTCGTGACAACACTCGACGTCTCTTGACTGAAGGAGGATTGGTTGAGGGGTTGACTATCCATCGTAGGATTAGACACTGCTCGAAATCCCTTGAGTTAATTGAAGTGATGACTGAAAACCAACCTCTTCTACCCCAACCTAGGGTGGAGGATGTCCAGGATGAGAATGAGGTGCATCAAGCACCCCCGCCTCGTACTTTACGAGTTTGCTTACAACCGGCGGGGGTGAGTATGCCCTCATGCATGGTTTTTCCTGAGAATGCAGGACACATGGATATCAAGCCAGGGGTGATCCAAGTCCTTCCTAAATTTCATGGGCTTGAGTAAGAGAATCCATATTTACATCTGAAAGAGTTTGATGAGATCATAGCTACCTTATACTTTCCTAACGCGTCTGATGACATGGTCAGGTTAAAACTCTTTCCCTTTTCTTTGAAAGAGAAAGCTAAGACGTGGTTACATTCACTACGTCCTCGATCTATTGACAGATGGAATGACATGACAAGGGAGTTCATCAAGAAATTTTTCCCATACCATAAGACGAACACCCTTAGAAAGTCGATCATGAACTTCCCCCAAAGGGAAGATGAAACATTCTTCCAATGTTGGGAGCGGTTCAAGGATCTTGTCAGTTTATGCCCACAACATGGTTTTGAAACTTGACGCATCATTAACTTTTTCTATGATGGACTGACATCTCCCATGCGCCAATTAGTTGAGACGATGTGTAATGGGGAGTTTATGAATAAAGGTGTCGATGAGATGTGAGACTACTTTGATAAACTTGTTGAGAACACACAATCATGGGACATCTCCCCTAAACCGAGTACTACATCTAAGCCGACTCATTCTAAGGAAAGGGGTGGAATGTATCTCCTGAAGGAGGATGATGATATTAATACTAAAGTGGCCAATCTCACTAGAAAACTCGAGGCCATGGAATTAAAGAAGGATAAGGCCAAGGAAATTGTTTATAGTATTTGTGGTTGTAACATTCACACTACTGAAAATTGGCCAACTATATCTGCCTTTCAAGAGGTATCGAGTGAGCAATCCAATGCCGTAAGCAATTACCAAAAACCTTTCAGTGAGCCCACCTCTAACACATACAATCCTGGCTAAAGAAATCATCCAAACTTCAATTGGAGGAATGGACAAACCGCTACACCTCAAGGTTTCCTAAATCAAATTCCAACTCAAGAGAAACCTCAAGAGGATTCGATCCTCAAACACTTTCAAAAGCAAGAGCTTTTCAATCAGGGTATGCTACAAGCCTTTCAAGACCTTACAAAAGCGATACAAGGACTTAAGGTTGAAAATACGACTAGGAACAAGGGGAGCTTTCCAGCTCAACCTCTTCCCAATCCTAAACCACAATATGAAGTTAGCGACCCAAGCTCTTCAAATCAGATGGACTAGGCTAAATCCATCACCACTCTTAGGAGTGGGAAGATCATTGACAAAACCATTCCGGTGAGGGCTGAAAATCCTAAGGACCCGGAAGTGGACAAAGAAGATGGATCTAGCCATGCCCCACCAGAGTTAGAACCAGAACCTCAAGGGAAGCCGGTTGCTCCATTTTCCCAATGGTCGGTTGCACCAAAACTTCTCTCTAACTCTCAGGATATTCTAGAGGTGTTGAAACAAGTGAAGGTCAACATTCCTCTACTTGATACCGTAAAACAAATACCTTCATATGCCAAATTCCTGAAAGACTTACGTACGACCAAAAGATGACAGAATATTCAAAAGAAAATCTTCTTTACAGAGAAAGTGAGTGTCATCCTAAAGCAAGATGTGCCGCAAAAATTCAAAGATCCCGGTATCCCAACCATATCATGTGTAATCGGGGACTATCGAATTGAGCATGCACTTCTTAACTTAGGAGCGAGTGTTAATCTTATTCCCTACTCGTTATACAAATAGTTGGGTTTTGGTGAATTAAAACCCACCCTAACCACACTACAACTTGTTGATCGTTCTGTTCATGTACCAAGAGGAATAATTGAGGATGTGTTGGTCCAGGTCGATAGATTTTACTATCCTGTAGATTTTATCATCTTGGATACCGAACCCATCGGTAACATGAGCACTCGGATTCCCGTCATTCTTGGTCGCCCATTCCTAGCCACCTCAAACGCAATTATCAATTACAGGAATGGTGTCATGAGTATGTCTTTGGGAATATGACATTAGAAATGAATATCTTTTTCAACACAGGCAGACGGTTAGAGGATGATGACGATTTTCATGACATTAACATGATTGACATTTTCGTGGAAGATAGGACACCCTTTACCTTACCCTCTGATCCTCTAGAGACGTGCTTGGCCCACTCTCATTATTTTGATGATGTCATGATTAGGTAGACGTGTGCCATACTTGATGCTACGCCGGTACTTGAAGTTAACTGGTGGAGGCCACAATTTGAAGAGTTGCCCTAAACTGATGAAGTGCCTCTATCGTCTAACCTCAAGCCATCGAAGCTTGACCTGAAACCTTTGCCCTCTGATTTAAAATATGCATATTTAGGTCAAGATGAGACATACCCGGTGGTGATTTCTTCCTACCTTGAGAAAGAACAAGAGAGTATGCTCATATCTACTCTTCTTGAGCATAAGGGAGCCCTTGGATGGACGATTGCGGACCTCAAGGGAATCGACCCCTCGATTTGTACTCATTGCATTTATCTTAAGGATAATGTGAAGACCACTTGACAATCACAACGTAGGCTAAATCCAAACATGAAGGAAGTGGTTAAATGTAACGCCCTGAAAATCGGGGGTCGAGCATAAACTCCACTCCCGAGTTCCAACGCATCACTTATGCAACATAGATAATGATGATTAAATGTTGTCTGTGTTAGTACAATAAACATGAGTGAGATTCTACCAAAACAGTAATTCATACTCCAGATCCATGTATAAAACGTAAGCGGAAGACTGAAAGGTGTATATAGATATATATAAAACAAAACATTCTCGATCTCTAGAGTATGAACACTAACTGAGTCACCGCATATATACATGTTGGTTCTGAATCAAAATGTCAAAATAGTACAACTGAAATTATCAACCCTGTAGCCCCGTAGCACTGGACAGCTTATGCGAAGCCTCCAGCGAACTGCATGTAGGAGAACTCCTCCTGATCGTCATAGAAGTCGAGCTCAGTCTCCTATGCTCCAGTGATACCTGCATCTGATACAGGGTTTGGTGGGTGTTTTAAAACACCATCCCGTAACGTGGAAATGAGTGGCCAACTCAGTGGAACAATAAAACATAGATTAACATGTTATCAATTCAGTCAAGCAGTAATGATAAAGCAGTACAATCAAACAATTCTAACTACTCTTATTTAATGCAAGTATGAAATGACATGATGTATGCCCTTGCCAAACCACCCTCATGTGACACCATCTTACGTTCGCGGCATGCGTTCATCCCTCAGTGCTCCACATCTTCCAGGCACATGCAATGCTATGATGAGCATGATTGCTGAGTTATTATTAGTCTATTTCAAACAGCAGGATTGGGAAACTAAGGTACCTCCCTTATATCATTCCCAAACATGATCCATTCTAGGGTCGTCAGTCCTAGTTAATCTCATACGATATTATGGTTTGAGAGGCATCGCGAAGGCATCACAAAGGGCTCGTCACCTGTCAGCACAGATACAGATCTCACCGTATGCGGCTCAATTGCTGGCCGTCAGCTCGAATATAGGTCTCACCGTACTCGGCTCAATCGCTGGCCGTCAGCTCGAATACAGGTCTCACCGTACTTGGCTCAACTCATGCTCTAGTTACTGCGAAGGGCTCATCGTCAATCACAGATTTTAGAGTATGCTCGAGGTCACTCCACTAACGTCCTACTAACTGGCAGTCTATTTTCGAAGCCCGACCAGTCCACTTATTGACAATAGGACCCGGATGCAACCCAACTGAGGACCACAGCTAGGCTACGCCAGTGTAGGCCGACAGCTCGAATATAGTGTCCCATACCACCATAATCGGCTCACGAGTCTGGTTGCTCACTGGTCACTAGGGGGACGCACGTGGCCCCAGCATAGGCCGACAGCTCGACCATGGTGTCCCATACCACCATGCCCGGCTCATGAGTCTTAGTGGATCGAGGTACCATGGTTAAAAGGGATTTCACTGGTAAGTTTAGTACCCTAGGTTCAAGCAGTAGCGTCCAAACATGGTGAACATACATAAGACAGATCGGGTTGCTTGACGAGCTAGGCTAACTCGATCGCACAACAAGTTGAACGATATGAAGCGCATAAGCACTTCGTGTGGCCAACCACTATCGCCAACCGAAGTACGACTCGGGTTCGTCGAACACATTTCATGTGGCGAATGAATCACAACCACGAATTCAATCCCGTTACCGATTGCCTGGACTATAATTATAGCCCCAAACACAATCAATTACAAAACAATTAAAGCAGTAATGGATCAAGATTTCAAATCATACAATCAAAGTCTGATATTATCTGTTTAGGGCTGTCAGGGCTGTTGCACGCACTCGTTGCTCCACTCGCCCATCACCCATGACGGATCATACAACGTAAACATGAATTTAAACATATGCATCACATAGATAAAATCATACAATCATTTGAGCATGTTATGAAGCACAACACAAGCATGAGTTTGTACATATTAAATTCCTAATCACACAGCTATCCAAGGAAATCATACACATAGTTAAAGGAGTTGAGAATCATATCTCAACACCCTTATACATTACAATTTACTAACTACTACTCATTCAGACATTTCAACAAACACTTTAGACTACATACATCAACATACATGACATATGTTGATCACATAGGTATTAGGCCAAATCCTTTCATCAGGGAGTTACCCCAATCATAACACGCATACACCCACGACGGATAGTCATGGCAAGCAGGATTCCAAGTTCCATATTCATTCAGTCATTTCCACAAACACTTAGGCCACACATTTTAATATAAGTAGTGTATATTGGCCGTGACGTGATTTAGGGCAAATCCTTTCGTCAAAGGGGTATCGCCAATACAACAATCATAAATCCATGACAATTAGTCTTGGCGAGTACGAATGAGAATTCTATACTCATTCGGTCATTTTCTCAAACACTTAAAATACACTATTTTAACATACATAGTGTATATTAGCAAAAGCATGTATTAAAGCGAACCCTTTCGCCAAACAAGTATTTTATCCATATATAATATATTAATACAGCAAATAATCATGGAAAACACATTTCTAAAATTTATACGTATACGGTACTTTCTACAGATACCTAGAGTATGTAAAATTCCATATTCTTCATCTTTAATCGAAACGGAAAACAGACAGCACTTTGTACATGTGCAATTGCGTGCAAATCATGAATCTATCATTATCTGACATTGAAAGCGTTGAAAACCATAACCTATACACCTAAAGTCCACACCTTTTATCGTAGAATCGTAACGAATCCAATAGGTTTGTTAAGCTTCCGTATTCGGCAGTTTGGCAACCTATAGAACGAAATAGGTTAGCTATTTCATAACCTACAACTATCAAAACCCCAAAACAGATTAGGGTTAGGGTTTCTTACCTAGAAACGGAGCCGGAATCGCCGGGAAAGTGATTAGAATGGTGCGGTTGAGCATGGATAGCAGCAGGGAAGAGTGGCAGGGAGATTCTCCCACACTCTTTTTTTTTTTTTTTTTCTCTTCTCTCTCCAGGGTTTCTCTCAAATTCGTATGACTGCAATGAGAGAGGGTTTAAGGTCCTTATATAGCCTAAAAACTCACCGAAATAGACTCCAGGTCAAAGTATACTTAGTTTATAACCAAAGCGGGTCAGTTTCAGCTCAACGGAGGACTTTTGGCAGGCCTCCTTGAGCCAAAGGTCGGACTTAAGCTCACCAACCTTTGATCTAGGTGGAGTTAAGTTTTCATTTCAGTGGGATTCCCAGATCACGCGTGGCAGACCAGTTTCAGTTCAACGGTCAGCGGATCTCGATCGGAGATTCCGAGTACATGGATATGTGTATGAAATTTCTCCTTATCTGAGGGTGTAATTTGGTCTGATTCTGACGGTCTGGTTGCTTAAAACTGATCCGCAAGCGAGAGGTGTCAGATTACTATTTGAGATATTTATTTATAAAGAAAATAAAGTGTTTTCACACTCCTCGCTCCGGACTCAAGCGAATTACACTAGGACACTATCTGGATTTGATTTCCGAGATGGTTGTCAAGCCCAGCAAGGCGGTCCTAATTCCTTAACTTCGTGTTAATCAGACTTCCGACGTGCGGTCCAGATCTGATACGGAGTTTCGAGATGCTCCCGAGAGCAGCCGGGTAATGAGATTGATCCTAGATTTTAGGGTAACCTAGTGTCAATAATTTTACAAGTTTTGGGTCTTGCAGATCGTATTTAAAGTGATTGGTGCTAATTTCATAGGCACTTTAGTTTAACACTAGCTAATTCTCACCTAATTTCTAAAGGATTTAGTCCTGGATGATTTCAGTCTGAGGTGGTACTTAGTCCTTTGTAGCAATGTTTAGTTTAAGTATTGTTCTTCATCACCTAAACTTTAAGATAGTGTCTAATGTTAAAGTACTTAGAAAATTTAAAGAACAAGGTGGTGAAGGGTGAGATTTGTGAAGGAAATGGATTTAGGAGCGATTTTAGACTGTGGGATTCAGTTCTAACAAGTTAATAAGGTGTTAGGATCGACCCATTGCCTAAGGACGTCTAATCCCAGGTTGACAAAAATCTGGGATATTACATTAAAGCCGAGGTTTTTAAACTATTGGATGTGAGTATCATATACCCTATATCCGATAGTCAATGGGTGGTTCCAACTCAGGTGGTTCCTAAGAAATCTGGGATCACCATCGTAGCCAATGCAAATAATGAACTCGTGCCAACTAGAGTTACTACTGGTTGGAGAATGTGCATTGACTACAGGAAGTTGAATACTGTCGCGAGGAAGGACCACTTCCCTTTACCCTTCATTGATCAGATCTTGGAAAGGTTAGCCGGTCATTCCTATTACTGTTTCCTTGACGGGTATTCGGGCTACAATCAGATAGAGATCGCCCCTGAAGATCAGGAAAAGACTACATTTACATGTTCCTACGATACCTTTGCTTACCGAAAGATGCCATTCGGACTATGTAATGCCCCTACCACCTTTCAGCAATGTATGATAAGTATCTTTTCTAACATGGTGGGGCAATATCTAGAGGTCTTCATGGACGATTTCTCTGTCTTTGGTCCATCGTTCAGCGAGTGCTTAGAAAGTCTTAAATGTGTAATAAAACATGTGAAGAAAAGAACTTGGTACTCAATTGGGAGAAGTGTCATTTCATAACTCGTAAGGAAATTATCCTTGGACATATTATCTCTTCCAAAGGAATCGAGGTGGATAAGGCAAAAATCAATCTTATCTCTAACCTACCTCCACCCAAGAACATGCGGGACGTGCGATCCTTCTTAGGACACGCCAGGTTTTACAGAAGATTCATAAAGAACTTTAGTCTCATCTTTCATCCTCTATGTAATCTACTTCAAAAGGATGCACCATATGAGTGGATTGAGCCATGTCAGGAAGCTTTCACTAAGCTTAAGAGCATGTTAACCAGTTCACCCATCATACAGCCACCCGACTGGAGCATTCCTTTTGAACTTATGTGCGACGCATCTGATTATGCTATTGGGGCGGTTCTAGGCCAGAGAAAAGATAAGAAACCCTACATTATTCATTATGCGAGTAAGACTCTAAATTCTGCCCAAGTGAACTACTCGACTACGGAAAAGAAACTCTTGGCCGTAGTGTTCCCTTTGGACAAATTTAGGTCCTACTTAATCAGATCCAAGATCATTATTTACACAGATCACGCGGCGCTCAAGTATCTTCTGTCTAAGAATGATGCTAAGCCTCGCCTGATAAGATGGATCCTCCTACTCCAGGAATTTGACTTAGAAATAAAAGATGAAAAGGGAGTAGAAAACGTAGTGGCCGACTATCTTTCTCACCTTAATCCATCTGATTCCCTTGAGACGACACATATCAATGACATGTTCTCTAACGAACAGTCATTCAGAGTCTCCCATTCACCTTGGTTCGCTGATATTGCTAATTATCTTACCAGGTTTCCTATTGACACATTGGACTGCGCAAGATAGAATAAATTTTTCACCGAGGTGCGCAACTTTTTCTGGGATGATCCATATTTGTTTAAATATTGTCCAAACCAAATCTTAAGGAGATATGTGCCAAATGATGAATATCAAAGTATCATCTCCTTCTGTCACTCACAGGCCTGTGGTGGTCACTTTTCTGCTAAAAAGACCACGGCCAAGATTTTGCAGTGTGGCTTTTACTGGCCCACTATGTTCAGAGACACTCATGAGTTTTGCAAAGCTTGTGAGTGTTGTCAGAAATTGGGAGTGTTGTCCCGTTGAAATATGATGCCCTTGAATCACATTCTTATCATAGAGGCATTTGATTGCTGGGGCATCGATTTTATGGGACCATTCCCCCAATCTTTTGGAAATCTATATATTTTGCTCGCCGTAGACTATGTCACTAAATGGGTCGAAGCGATTCAGTGTCAGACTAATGACCATCGCACGGTCATTAAATTCCTAAAAGAGAACATCCTTTCCCAATTCAGAATGCCTCGAGCTATCATTAGTGATGGGGGCTCACACTTTTGTAATAAGCCATTCGAGAGTTTAATGAAGAAATACGGTATCTCTCATAAGGTGAGCACCCCATAACACCCACATACAAGTGGACAAGCTGAGATTTCCAACGAGGAGATTAAACACATTTTGGATAAAACGGTTAACCCTAACCGTAAGGATTGATCAATCCGATTGACCGATGCCTTATGGGCTTACCATATTGCTTTTAAAACCCCTATTGGAATGTCTCCCTTTAGACTTGTCTATGGGAAGGCTTGCCACTTGCCTATGGAGATGGAATATAGAGCCTACTGGGCGATCAAAAATTTGAATTTTAATTTGGACAATGCTAGCTCGCTACGCAAACTTCAGTTGAATGAACTCGAAGAAATCTGGAATGACGCGTACGAGAACTCGAGAATTTACAAGGACAAGATAAAGGCGTTTCATGACCAACATATTCTGCGGAAATCATTCACGCCTGGTGAAAAAGTCCTTTTGTATAATTCTCGATTACATCTCTTTCCGAGTAAGCTTCGATCTCGTTGGACCGACCCTTTTACTGTTATCAATGTTTATCTTCATGGGGCTGTCAAGATTCGGAATACAAACAATGGCAATGAGTTTAAAGTGAATGGACATCGATTAAACCCATTTGTCGAGGAATTTGATTCAGAAGACATGTCCATACCTCTGAATGATCCTGTTTACTAGGATTGATCTCCTAGTTTGACGGAGGTATAATTAGGTTTACTGCTTTCATAGGACTACGGTAGTTTGCTTTATATTGTTCTAAGTTAGTTGGTTTTATGCCATTAGGCTAGTTTACTTTCTACATTGCTTTAGGATAGTTTGCTTTTGTTTATTTCTCTCTTGTGTCGACCCACTCTTCCGATGATATCTTTAGAAAGCCTCTTGATTCTTTTGTCCAGGTACTATCTTTCTATCTATCCTCTTTTACTTTCGTTGTCCCAAGTGCATTGCATGTTTATCTCTTTTACATTGAGGATAATGTCGATGTTAGGTTGGGAGTGGGAGATTAGGTCACCTAATCAGTATTTTCTCGGTCTTGAGCAAAAATTGTGAAAATTTTAAAACTTTTAAAATTGGAAATTCTTGTGAATTCAAAGTGATCTTGACGGCCATCATTGATTTAGAATTATAAGATACGGAGTGTTGGAAATTTATGTCTCTTAGATTTAGTTATTTGATATATTTCACAGTTAAGTTCGAGTTATTAATCCACGATTAAAAGTTATAAACATTGATTAAGTCATGATTTCACATGCCACATCTCGCTTACATATGAAGGTTTCAGTTCGATATTAAAGGATTAACTTGGTAATCACTAAGCACAAAAGGAACCAACCTGCGAAGTTCTACCATCATGTTTATAAAGAAGAATTGAAAGGGTTGGGCGAATGGTCTTCACCATAGGTTTGCTCCCTATAGGTGAAGGATGATTCCCTAAGAATGATAGTCAGAAACGGCTAGCTGAATGGTCTTTACCATAGGTTTCCCTATAGGTGAAGATTTAATTCTCCTCCTTGGCATTACTTTTAATAGAAAAATAAAAAAGTTGGAATTTATGAGGCAGGTTTTGGTTGTCATGAATTCTCTTATTGGTTACCAATGATATCATGAAGTAGAAAAGTGAACCTTAATGATAAGCTGAGATTACACGATACACTCATGGATCCTAATGTTTAGAATTTTTACTAATTGATGGATTAATACTTTGATCTTTATTATGAAGTCTACCATGCACTTGAGTATAAAAGAACGTAATGCCCAACATTCATGAATCTTAGACTTCTAGTATCTGGATTGTTTTCAAAAATCACTCGAGTTTTTAGAAATTGTCCTGTAATTCTCAATTTATTTTTTGCATACTTTGCTCGGGACTAGCAAAATGTTGGTTGGGAGTTGTGTTGAGGGTGAGATATTGCATATTAGACCCCAGTTTTACTTGATTTTACGAGCATAATACCATTTAACGCCCTATTTTAATCATGTTTGTGATGCAAGGTGAATTTAGGAGCTTGGACTGAAAAGGGTGCTAAATGTATAGATTTGACGCTCCTGAATCATCAAGGCAAGGGACGGACTTTACGGGACCGAGATCGATGATTTTATATGGTCGAGATTCAAGAAAATCATGTGTGTCACGCTAAAGAGGCCTAAAATTCGTCCAGAATGCAAGATCATAAGGTTCTCACCATCCATTTGGCTCGAAACTTCAGATATGGCCTGAGGGCCATAAATTAACCATACATGTTGAATTTTAGCCCCCGGATCCTTGTGGAAGTGGCCCAATGGATAGATCAGTCCATAAATTGTCAAACTGGGGCTCACCCGATATTTGGATAGGCTCCACTTTTGGTCTCAACCCATTAAATGAGCTGGAAATGCAGATGAACAGAGCGGATTTCTCGAAACATTAAGATGGGATCCACTTCCATGGAGCGAGTGTGCACAACACACGTGCACAGAAGGTGCACCGAATCTGGGGAATCGGTCAGCATACGCTGACCCGACTTCCAGTCAAAAACGAAAAGCTCCATTTTTCTGCTGCCACAACTGATGCGGGAGGCCAACTTGCGGATTGCTGTGGGCCACCATCGTGACCCATGTGGACGATCCAAACCGTCCATCATGCAAAGGATTCATTTAAGATTAAAACCCTGTAAAGATCACACATTCGGGTGCACGTACGAACACATAGTTCTCAGCCGAAGGAGAGCCTTTGCATTACAAGATTAAGGGACAACAGCTGTTTAAAGGAGTTGTCACGCCCCAAACTCGGAAACCGGGCTTACAAAATTCTCGATCGCCGAATCTGGTGCCGACAGCCTCGGTAGTACCCCATTCTCGGCACCCGGCGTCCGTACGCAAGATTCCGATCCTGGGATCCTACGAGGAGGATTTTCCAATGTACATTTAACTCGTATTAAGCATAACCACAAGTACGCCCAAATCACAAAGGCAACATCATCATCACATATCCACTATTATAAACATTTGAATACAATTCTGAAAGGGAAAATACATATATCGAAGATCAAAGCTCTAGAAAGCCGCTGCACGCTCCAAGCTCAATGTTGCTGCAACCTAACGTCACCTGCACGCATCTATCGTGCATAAGCTTATAGAAAGCTCAGAGGGTGGTGTAAGTGTGTGCACAAGGTAAGTGCCAAGTATTCAACGCAATGTCATAATCATACAATGTCGAAATAGGCGCAAGGTCATGAATCATATATTATCAGAGTAAGCGAAAATACTGACAAGTCAATGAGTTAAGCAATATCAAAATACGCAATACAGATCAACTATATAAATGAGGAACAATATCAGAATACGCGATATAGATCAACTATACAAATGAGGAACAATATCAGAATACGCGATACAGATCAACTATACAAATGAGGAATAATATTAGAATACGCGATATAGATCAACTATACAAATGAGGAACAACATAAGAATACGCGATACAGATCAACTATACAAATGAGGAGTCATAAAGAGTCAAATATCAGATGTCGTATCTAAACCTTATAAATACAGAAACACAGGTAACCCAAAATGCCATATGCCGCGAATGTAATGCAATATGTGGTGCGAATGGAATGACCAAGCTGGAGTGTGAAGTCGGGATGATAGTATGTAGTATCGCAGGCTATGGGGTCCATCACAAGGGACTTCTATCCAAACTAGTCCCATACCTAAATTTGGATAGTCAGACTCAATGTGGTAAACTCCTGATCTCAGGTTAGTCACGCGCCCTAACCGAAATCATGGCCGTTTCGAAGGTACACGAAAAAAATAATTATGCACCTCCAGCCCGAGTGGATAGTGAGTGAATGAATGAATGAGTATGCAAGTCCTGCTTAATAAGTTCATATATCAGTACGGTTCATCTCTGAGATCATCACTGGGGTTTAGTACACTCCAAATGGCACTGCCCCTCTCCCAGCAACACAGTCTAAGTGAGAGTAAGAAACATCACTATCCGCCTGGCCAATAGTCTGCCAATACCTATCCAGCACGTCGATAGTGGACCCATTCGCGAGCTAGTCAAACTTAGCCTAGTATTGCCCCCTACCCTCGGGCGGGTAAGGCCACACCCCCTCCCAACCAACCACGATACAGTGGGAGATGCAGCCTCCTGGTATTCGGCACTCGGGCGCTCATGTATGCACTCAGTATCGACACTGGGCGTCCTCTGGTACCAAGAGGGTTTAGGGATTTTCACCCAGGGCCATCTATGGCAGCCCGATGCTAGAATAAATTTCTGTTGTACCGTCTAGCCATCCACAATATGCCTGTGGAGGCTACGGCCCTGATGTCGCTAGGGCATACAGTAGTCATAATGCAAGGTGCATAAGTCATACAATCCAGTCATGCATCAATCCTGCGTATACCGTGTGCTCATACGAGATAACCTTCGCCTATCAGGGAGTCTCATAACAACATGCTCAATGACATATGCAATGGTCAACCACATCTCATAACAAACATGTAGATGATGCGTATGGGCATTTATCATGATGTTATGCTGTCACATACTCATAATTGGTATCAATGACCGGCATTGACAATCGACCTTGACAATGTTGACATTTAACCAACATTGCCCCCGAGGAATGGCCCTCATAGATCCTAACATATAGTGGACCCATGACCTCATACAAGGGCCATATATACAACACCATGGGCCTCACTCAAGAGCTTAATACACATCACGATGGGCCTTTCACATGGGCCTAACATACATCACAATGGGCTTCATCGCCAGACCCTCAAATGCATCACAATGGGCTTCATCACATAGATCTCATATTCATCACATTTGGCCTTAAACATGGGCAAAATACACATCACAATAGGCCTTAAATACGAACCGCATATACATCACATTGGGCCTCGACATTCGGAATCGACAATCGGCTACGATAATTGCCCTCGATCGATAATCGGCCAATCGGCCACGATGATCATAATCGGCAATCGGCCTCGATCGATAAATAGTCAACTGGCCACAACAATCAGAATCGGCAATCGGCCACGATAATCAGCCTCAATCGATAATCGGTCAATCGACCATGACAATCATATTCGGTAATCGGCCTCGATCGATAATCGTTCAATTGGCTACGACAATTAGAATCGGCGATTGGCCACGATAATCGGCCTCGATGATCAGCCGAACAAGGCCTAAGGGAAGGTCACAATGTGGGCTTTAAACCATCATTGCCCATCAATGTGGCCATTTAACCAACATTGCTCCCAAGTAGTGGCCCACATAAAACCAAACACATAGTGGGCCCATGGCCTCACACAAATGTCTAATGTACATCGCAACGGACCTCATCATAAGGGCCGGAATACATCACAATGGCCCGCATCCAATGGGCATAATACGTATCACAATAGGCCGCATCCATGAGTCGAAAATACATCACAATGGGGCTCGGCACATGGACCATAAATTCATCACATCAGGCCTTGCCCATGGGCCTCGAATACATCACAACAGACCTCGCCCATGGGCCTTGAATACATCAAGTGAGTCGCATCACATTAGCCGCACCAATGGGCCTAATACCTCACAATGGGGTGGGCCCTGCTCGTCCCAAATGGGTCCATCAGATGGACAACTTGGATAAAACACGTACATCACATGGGGGCCACATGAATGGACAGTGTGAACACAAAATACATACATCTAGGTGGGCCCCCATCCGTGGGCGTCATCACAATGGGTCGCACCAATGGGCCTCATAAACATCAAATGAGCCGCATCAACGGGCCGAACCAATTAGCCTCATATACATCACGTTTAGGCCACGCCAATCAGCAAGTGGGCCTGAAGATCGATGGACGACAAGGATAGAACATACATATCATGGTGGGCCTCGAAGTGATCTAGAAATAGGGTGGATGGTGTAGATACAACACCTACATCATGTGGGTCCCACTGTCCATGTGTGGAAGTGTTAGACAAAACACATATATCATGGTGGTCCCTAGGAGGACGGTGTGCATCCAACACATACGTCATGGCGACGTCTCACTATCCAAATAGACGGTGAAGGCAAAACACATGTATCAGTGGGCTCCGCCATCCATTGCTGGATGGTGGACAGCGTGGATTAAAACACTTACATCCAGTGGTCCATATAGACTGATGGCCTGGAGATAACACGTACCATGGTGGGCGATATATGGACATTAGGATGAAACACATATGTAGCAGTGGGTATCACGTCCAGATGGACGATATGGATCAAAACAGATACATCATGTGAGGGCCCACCATCCCATATTAGACGATGTGGATAAAACATGTACAACACCGTGAAATCCACCATCCAAATGGACTGTGAGAAGAAGACATATACATCATATCATGGTGGTCCCCACCGTCCACGTACTGGACGGTGGGATGCACCCATACGTCAATAGACCTCATGTGGTGGACCACCCCACATCACTCTCTGTATATATATACATATATATGATATTACATTATTGTCATTATTATTATTATTATTATTATTATTATTATTATGGTTTTTTTTTATCATCATACATTTAAACGTCCAACCCTGATATCCAATTAATGGACGGTCTAGATATGGATAGAGACATCATGGTGGTCCCACCATCACTGTCCAGATATCGACGGTGTAAATATCCAAAGCATACGTTGGGTGGGCCATACTTAACACCCACGGTATTTGCTGACCTCGGCACAGTAGCTGCATAGCTGCGGATAGACGACGTTGGATATAATACATTAGCAATGTGGGCCCCACCAAATACATAAATCACGGTGGACCACAGACTCAATCTGAAACTCGGTGAGTCGACGAGGCGGTAATCCTGGAATCTCCTGGAACACATCGAAAAAATCGCAAACAACAGGCAACTAGTCGATACAAGCGGCGACAGGCTCCTCAATGGCGCAAGACATCAAGCAAGATAATGGCTCTCCTCGGGACTCTACAACGAACTGGAACTGCGGCAAGCTTGGTATACAGAATGTGACGGTCCTCGCAGAGCAGTCCAATATGGCGTGGTACTCGGCAATCCAATCCATGCCCAAGATAACATCGAAGTCTGACATCGGCAACACGTATAAGTCGGCAGGCAAGAAAATCTCTCCCACTAGCATGGGACAAGACGAACAGAAGCGGCCTAATACTGTAGTCTTCCCCAAGGGCGTCGATACGGTCAACCCCTCTCGAGCAGTCTCTGTCGGCAATCCAGTCGAACGACAAAATCCCTCGGACATAAACGAGTGCGAAGCACCGGAATCAAACAAGACTCGAGTAATGCATACAGAGACTGGAAGTATACCCTTAACGACTCCTCCAGATCATTGAGGATCCTGCTGGGCCGCGTAAAATCTAGCTTGAGCCAGCTGAGGAGGTGTCTGTCCCCTCTGAGCGTGCTGCTGCTGCTGTCGCTGAGACGGTCGAAACTGCTGCCTCTACTACAGCGGTCTCGGAGGTTGGTGCTGATGCTGCTGCTGAGGTGGCCTCAGTGGTGGGGGCTGCTGTCGCTGCTGCTGTGGGGGTCTCTACTGCTGCTGTGATGGAGACTGTTGTGTACCTCTTGGCTGTTGCTGCTGCTGTGAGGGCTCTACTGCTGCTGCTGGGGGCGGGGACACTCCCATATACGGTGCCCCGTCGCACCGCACCCAAAACAGGTGCCGGTGAACTGCCTTAGAGGTGGTGCTGGAGGTGCTGCTGGCGCTCGGAAGGCTAGGCGACCTGTGCACCTCTGCTGCTGCGTTCGACGCTGCTACGAGTCACCAGAAGGAGCGTGCCTCTTTCGGTCTCTGCTCTGACCACGATCAGACTGAGAACTGGCCCACTCAGCCTAAAATATCTGGGCCTTCCGTACGACCCCTTCAAACGTCGGGAGCTCATGCCCAATGACATGGCCTCGAAGACCGTAGCGCAAACCGTCCTCGAATCGGCGGGCTCTTCACTCCTCATCATCTACCAAGTATGGTGCAAATCTGGATAGCCCTACAAAATAATCTGCGTACTGAGCCACCGTCATATCACCATGCACCAAGGCCTCAAACTCCAACGCCCGCTGTCGTGGGATGCGATCAGGGAAATACTGTCGGTCAAACCGATCCACAAAATCCTCCTACGTCCACACAAAATCGGCACCTGCTGCTCACGAGACTGACGTTCACCAGTGTTCAACCTCACCATGGAGAAGAAATACGGTTAATCGGACTCGCCGCTCGGTCGTGCATCCCATCATATCAAATATCTTCTCCACATCGGCGCGCCATCTCTCAGCTACCGTCGGGTCTGGATCGCCGTGGAAACGCGAGGGATCGAGCCATCGAAACTCTCGAAGGAGGGCACACGGGCGGTCCTGCTCTACCTGGGCTGGAGAAACGACGGGGTGTCTGCCCTGCCCCTGAAGTGCGGCCGTCACAGCCTGTAACATCTGCTGTAACTGAGAGGCACTCACGGATACGGTCGGATCCGCACCGGTCTCTGGTGGAGGAGCTGCATCCATAGGCTGGGTAGTAGGAATCTCTGGTAGTGGAGCTGCATCCATAGGCTGGGCAGTAGGAATCTCTGGTGGTGGAGCGAGGATCGTCGGTGGTAGTGTGGGAGTCTCAGGTGGTGGAGCGGGAGTCTCGGGTGGTGGAGTGGGAGTCGATCGGGTCACTCTCCGGCGCGGCATGTCCTATAGGAAAGATCGAAGGTGCCTATCAACTTAGAAACTCTCGAAGGCACGTACGTTAAGGGTCGGTAATAAAAGATCGCTAAGTTATCCGAACTAAGGATTCAATCATTCTAACTCATAGCAGACATGTAATGTTATTCTTGGTTATTCCCGATTATGCTCTGATACCAACTTTTGTCACGCCCCGAACTCGAAAACCGGGCTCACAAAATTTTCGATCGCCGAATCCGGCGCCGACAGCCTCCATAGAATCTCATTCTCGGCTCCTAGCGCCCATTCGCCAGCTTCCGATCTTGGGATGCTACAAGGAGGATTTTCAACATCAGTTTAATTCATAATAAGCATAACCAAAAGCATAACCCACAAACAACAACAAAAAACTCCACATTTCCACTATGATAAAAAAACTTTACAAGTACAATGAGCATAAAGGGAAATACAATGATAATTGACAAAAGCTCCAAAATGATCTGCTCTACGCTCCTGCCTCAGCGCTACTGCGTCCCAACGTCACCTGCATGCAATGATCGTGCATAAGCTTATAGAAAGCTTAGAGGGTGGTGAAAGTGTGTGCGCAAGGTAGTAATGCAGATATGCAGAATCAGAGTAATGCGGAACATGTTGATGAATCCATGAATACCACTAGCCGTAACAGGGCTATGCGATGCAAGGCATGAATGATGTCGGTCATACCAAGGCCATGCGATGCGAGATGCAACTCAAGTATACAAATCCTCATCTATATCCATATATCAATACAGCTCAAATCTGGAGTATCACCGGGGTCTAGTACACTCATAACCAAATTGCCGCCCTATCGCGCTCAATAAGGTAAGTGCAAGAGACCTCACTATCTGCCTGCCAATATCGGGCTCGGCTCGTCGATAGCAGACCCATTCCTCGAGTTGGTCAAACTCAGCCTAGCTTTGCCCCCTCCTCTAGGGCGGGTAAAGCCGCGCCCCTTCCCAACCGACCATAACACAGTGGAAAGTGCTGTCGTCTGGTAATCGGCACTCGGCGCTCATGCACCCACTCGGTGTAGACGTTGGAGCAGCCTCTTGGTACCATAAGGGTTTAGGGACTTTCAAGCAGGGATATCTATAGCACCCCTTGTAGAACATAATTTTCGGTATCCAATCCTGCCAACCACGATACGCCTGTGGAGGCTATGGCCCTGATGTCGCTAGGGCATACAGTTCCATATCACACAATGCGAATGCATGAATCACACTATTCAATCATGCAACAATTCTGCGCGTACCGTGAGCTCATGTGGGGCAACACCGCCTATCCGGGAGCCCCTAAACAATCTGCCCAAAGGCATATGCTATGATCAGTCACTTCTCATATCAAGCATACATATGATGCGTATGATCATGAATCTTGGAACTATACTAAACATGTTATATGGGATAAATGTTGTTCATAACGAAGATGGGCCTAGACGGCCTACAAGTATGGGCCTGCAATGGGCCCTAGCGAGAATCATAATGCGGACATTTAACCAACATTATTCTTACAATGTGGACGTCAAACCAACATTGCTCCCAAGGCATGACTCGCCATAAACATCATTACACAAACCATGGTAGGTTCATACATCTTAATGGACTTGTGTACATCCAATTGGGCCTTGACCCATGGGCCTTAGGTACAACAAATGGGCCGCATTACATGGGCCTTAAGTATATCAGGTGGGCCTCAATGGTTGGGCCCTAACTACATCAAGATGGGCCCAATTATATGGGCCTCAGCATATCAAGGTGGGCCTCAACGGATGGGCCACAGATAAACCAAGATGGGCCTCATACGTATATCAAAGTGGGGTTCACTTGAACTATAGATCTGACTCATTCTTTAGCTCATGCCATAAAAATGAGCTTTTAAGATGGTTAGACGGATTGGATGCAACCCATGCATCATGGTGGGGTCCATGAAAGATCACCATCAGGTATATTACATAATATATATAGAGATGTATATACACACATGCACAACCCCACACGTACACACACGCACCCACACGCATGCACACGCATACACCCACCGTCCCCTGGATGGTGGGGATAAACAAATATATCACTGTGGGCTCCACCGTCCAGGCAGACGGTGGAAATAAAACACATATAACATTGTAGGTCCCACGTGGGGCCCACCTTAATGCTTATAAGCAATCCAGATCATCCATAAGGTCACGCAGACCTAGATGAAGGGTAAAAACAAATTTCATCTTGATCCAAAACTTCTGTGGACCTAAAAAGGGTTTCAATGGCAGATAGTTCAATTCACACTGTTTCCTTTGATGTGGGCCCCCTGAGCGTTGAATGGGCCCGATTTTTGGAGGGGGCCCACTCCAGGGAGGAGCCCACCTAGTGAATGTGTTGGATGACAAATATACATCATGGTGGGGCCCACGGCTAGAGCCGTGGGTTGCTGCCCCGTCCGTCCGCTACTCGAGCGCTGCCTTCTGATAGCAGCAGCGCTGCTGCTTCCTTTCTTCTTCTTCTTTTTTTTTTCCTACGGAAAAATCACATGTGGGGCCCGTTACCTGAGAATCCACTCTGTCCAATGGATTCTAGGGCTTGAAATACACCCAACAAGTCCAATATATATCATGTTTGGTTTGTAGGTATAGCAAGGTGGGTCCTAATAGCTTTGAACGGTATGAAACGCAGTTTTCTATGGTATGGCCCGCCTATTTATCGAATTGACCTCATTTTTCGGCTCAACGCCTAAAATGAGCCAAAGAATAGGATGGACGGCGTGGATTTGATGTATACAACAAGGTGGAGCCGGTACATGTGACCCACCAAAAAGCCTTTTTAAAAAAACGTTGCTGTGAGTACACAGCACTGTTGGTTCACACCACAGTCAGTACACATACTCCATCTGTTAGCCACCTATACAGAGATCGATATCAAGACCTCCAACGTTGAAACGAGGCATCTTTCACTCGTCTGCCACTTAAACCATGGATCTGGGTGGGCCCACGTCAAATCACACCTCACTGGCAGCCACCCCCACGTTAGCCACATCAAGGTGGGCCCCCCCTATGGATGGTTGGGATGGCATATAAACATCATGGTGTGTCCCACATGGATGAGGTCCACTGGTAGATGGCATGGATGAGATACACCCATCATAAGTGGCCAAGATCATAGAAAGAGAGAGGAAGAGAAAGACACCGGCAAAGATGGAGGGGCCCCGCCATTATGGGCCCCTCTTTGATACAAAACCTCATCAAGGTGGGTCCCACCACAAGTGGCCCTTTAATCACAAAAATGCAAAATGTGAGATCAAGATCACCCACCATCCACTCCTTCTTGGTTTGATGGGAAGGTAGCCGCCTAAGCTTCGATTCCAACGGAAGAGATGAGGTTTAAATGTTTGAGATGGAAGATGAGAGGGCAGGAAGTGGGCCACATACAAAGTTTTCTCATGGAGATTTTTGGGAGGGCTTTGGACGTGTGGTGCTCTCTCTTGCTTGGGAGAGTGGTTTGAGAATGAGAGAGAGAGAGAGAGAGAGAGAGAGAGAGAGAGAGAGAGAGAGAGAGGGTTGAAAAGAGAGGGAGAGAGATGGGTGATGAATGTGTTGATGTGGTGAGTGATGGGTGTGTAAGAGCTTTTTGACTTTTGTGGCAAATGGTGTAAGAAAAGTATGGGTGGTGTAAGAACTTTTTGACTTTGGGGGTTGCTTGAGGAAGGGTGAGAGGTGATGTGTTCTTGACATGTACTTGACATGATGGGATTGATTGATGGATGGTTGATGTGACATCTCGTAGAGATTCTCTCGGAATTCGCACATGCCGTGTTTTTCTCGCACCGAACGCTGGCCCACATCTCCCGGCCAGAGTATCTGTAACATCCCGGATTTTTGCCAACCTGGGATTAGACGTTCTAGGGCAATGGGTCGATCCTAAGACCTTATCAACTTGTCAAAACTAAATCCCACAGTCTAAAATCACTCCTGAACCCATTTCCTTCACAAATCCCACCCCTTTACTACCTTGTGCTTTCAATTTTTCAAAGCACTTTCGCCCTAGACACTAACTTAAACTAGCTAAGTAGTAAAACTTGGATCACTTTATATACAAACTACAAAGGCCTAAGTACCATCTCAACCAGAAAACAATTAGGATTAAATCCTTTAGAAATTTAACAAAGTTAACTAAGTGCAAACTCGATTAGCCATGAAATCCGTTGGGATCGCTTTAAATACGATCTGCAAGACCCAAAACTTGTAAAACATGTGACTCTAGGTTACCCTAAAGTTTAGAACCGAACTCATTTCCCGTCTGCTCTCGGGAATGAAACGAAACTTCGTATTAGGTCTAGATCGCACATCGGGAGTCCGATTAACACGAATCTAAGGAACTAGGACCGCCCCACTGGGCTTGACAATCATCTCAAAAATCAGCTCCGACCGATGTCCCACGGTCATTTATTTCGATCCGGAGCGAGGGTGTGTGAAAAAACACTATTCCTTTGAAAAGAAAATATCTGGAATAGTGATCTGGCACCTTTCGCTTGCGCATCAGTATTAAGCAACCTGACCGTCAGAATCAGACCAAATTACACCCTCGGATCGGGAAAAATTTCAGGAACATTTACATGTACTTGGAATTTCGGATCGTGGCCCACTGACCGTTGAACTGAAAGTGGTCCGCCACGTGCGATCTGGGAATCCGATCGAGTCGAAAACGTGATCCCTCATAGATCCATGTGTGGTGAGCTTAAGTCTGACGTTTGGCTCAAAGAGGGCCACCAGAACACCTCTTTTGAGCTGGAAAAGTGGCGAATATCCTATATTAGCAGTAACCCTTGAACAGGAGTCTATTTCGGTGAAGTTTTAGGCTATATAAGGACCTTAAACCCTCTCCCATTCCAGCCATACGAATTTGGATTTGAGAGAGGGAAAAGAGAGAGAAAGTGAGGGAGAAGTGGGAGAAACTCCCTGCCGTCGTTCCCTGCCACCACACGGGCTGCACCATCTCGTTCTCATCGCTTTTCCGGCGATTCCAGCCCCGTTTCTAGGTAAGAAACCCTAACCCTAACCTGTTTTGGGGTTTAGACTGTTGTAGGTTGTGAAATAGCTAACCTATTTCGTTCTCTAGGTTGCCAAACTGCCGAATACGGAAGCTTAGCAAACCTATCGTCTCCGTTACGATTCTACGACCAAAGGTGAGGACTTTAAGCGTATAAGTTACGTTTTTCAACGCTTTCAATGTCAGATAATGATAGATTCATGATCTGTATGCAAATGCACATGTACAAAGTACTTTCCGTTTCCTGTTTCGATTAGCGATAAAGAATATGGATTTTCACATAATCTAGATATACGTATAAATACCGTATACGTATTTTTCTTGGGAAAATGTTTGACATGTTTATTTAATGTTTGATTATATCATGTGTGGATAAAATGTTAGTTTGGCGAAAAGAATCGCAAAAATACATGTTCATGTGTAAATGTCATGTATGTTGAAATTGCGTATTTTAGAAATTCCGCATACGTGCGGATTTTGGAAATATAATTGTCATGATTAATTGTTGTATGAATATGGTATACGCGGATAAAATAACCGCTTAGCGAAAGAATAGCCCTAATACACGTTTGCTAACATACACTAGGTATGTTGGAATAGTGTATTCTAAGTGTTTGTGAAAATGGCTGAATGAGTATAGCATTCTCATTCGTGCTCGCCATGACTAATTGTCATGGATATATGATTGTTGTAATGGCGATATCCCTTTGACGAAAGGATTTGCCCTAAATCACGCCACGGCCAGTATACACTATATATGCTAAAATGTGTGGCCCAAGTGTTTGTGGAAATGACTGAATGGATATGGAACTTGGATTCCTGCTTGCCATGACTATCCGTCGTGGGTGTACGCGTGTTATGTTTGGGGCAACTCCCTAGCGAAAGGATTTGGCCTAATGCCTATGTGATCGACATATGTCATGTATGTTGATGTATGTTTGTTTAAGTGTTTCTTGAAATGTCTGAATGTGTAGTAGTTGGCAAATTGTAATATATAAGGGTGTTGAGATATGATTCTCAACCTCTTTTCACTATGTGTATGATCTCCTTTGATAGTTGTGTGATTAGGATTTGAACATGTACAAACTCATGCTTGTGTTGTGCTTCATAACATGCTCAGCTGTTTTATGATTTTAACTATGTAATGCATATATTTAAATTTATATTTATGTTGTATGATCCGTCATGGGTGATGGGGGAGCGGAGCAACGAGTGCGTGCAACAGCCCTGGCAGCCCTAAACGGATAATACCCGACTGATTGTATGATTTGAATCCTGATCTATTACTGCTTTATATCTCTGTAATTGATTGTGTTTGGGGCTATGATTATAGTCCAGGCAATCGGTAACGGGATTGAACTCGTGGTTGAGATTCATTTGCCACGTGGGATGTGTTCGACGAGCTCGAGTCGTGCGTTGCCTGTCGGCAGTGGCTAGGCCACACGAAGTTGTTTATGCACTTCATGTCGTGCAGCTCAACGGGCGATCGTGCTAGTCGAGCTCATCAAGTAACCCGATCTGCCTTATGCATGTTCACCCTGTTTGGTCGCTACTGCTTGAACCTAGGGTACCAAACTTACCAGTGGCGATCCCTGTTTAACCATGGTACCTAGATCCGCTAAGTCGCATGAGCCGGGCATGGTGGTATGGGATACCGTGGTCGAGCTGTCGGCCTACGCTGGGGCCATGTGCCTCCCCGTAGTGACCATTGCGCAATCAACTCGTGAGCCGAATATGGTGGTATGGGACACTGTATTCGAGCTGTCGATACCTCGGCGAGAGCCGAGTACGGTGAGATCTGTGCTCGTGCTGACGGGCGACGAGTCCTCCGTAGTATCATCGAGTACACTCCAAGGGTCTGTGATTGGCCACGAGTCTTTCACAGCAACTAGAGTGTGAGTTGAGCCGAGTACGGTGAGACCTGTACTTGAGCTGACGGCTAGTGATTGAGCCGAGTACGGTGAGACCTGTACTCGAGCTGACGGCCAGCAATTGAGCCGCATACGGTGAGATCTGTATCCGCGCTGACGGGTGATGAGCCCTTTGCGATGCCTTCACTACGCTTCTCAAACCATAATATCGTATGAGATTATCTAGGATTGACGACCCTAGAATGGATCATGTTTGGGAATGATACAAGGGAGGTACCTTAGTTTCCTAATACTGCTGTTTGAAATGGACTAATAAAAACTTGGTAATCATGAGCATCATCGCACCGCATGTGCTTTGTAGATGTGGCGCACTGAGGGAGTAAGCATTCGCGAACGTAAGATGATGTCTCTTGAGGGTGGTTTGGCAAGGGCATACAGCATCATGTCATTTCATTCTTGCATTTAACAAGAGTAGTTAGAAATGCTTGATTTGTACTGCTTTATCATTACTGCTTGATTGATTTGATAACATGTTAACTTATGCCTTACTGTTCCACTGAGTTGATCACTCACTCCCACGATACGGGACGGTGTTGTACACACCAACCAGATTTGTTGAGTTTCAGGTGATGGCGATGCTTGTGAAGCAGAGCCGGACTACTTTTGTGATGATAGGAGGAGTTCTCCTATCTGTATCTCTCTAGCAGGTCAATGAAGACCTGATATTGTATTGACGGGGCTATGGTACATGGGATAGGAGGCAATACACTTCCTCACATCTGGTACATTTTAGAACTGCACCTGTATTTATTTAACCTGGTAATGTTATCACACTCTGGAGACTCATCATAAGTTATATATTTTATCTATCTATCACAGTCTTCCGCTTGCAAATCTAACTGTCTCTGGAGTATGATATGCTGTTTTGGCTTAATCTCACTCATGTTCAATGCAAGAATACAGTCAACATTCAATCATCATTCATTTTGTTGCATAAGTGATGTTCTGGAACTCGGGAGTTGAGATTATGCTCGACCCCCGATTTTCAGGGCGTTACAGTATCGGATCGGCGCGCGAGACGTGGCATTGGAACTGCGGCGACGGCGCGGTCGCTAAGGTACTAGTCTTAGGTTGAGTCGATTCGGGTTGATGACGTGTGAATCAGGGTTACGCACAAATACCGGTTAAGGGTCGAAGGTTACCAAAATTAGACCGGGAAGACCGTGGAAGTCTACGGAACGGTACGGTCTAGGATACGGGGCTTACAACTGGGGCTATGTACGGACGGTCTAGATAGACAACATCAAGGTGGCCCCACATCAATGGTGAAGGTACAACGTATACTACACGATCAGACCGTGCAAACATCAATACAGTAGCTATTTAGCTGTGCAGGTACTGGGGCCCACGTCTGAGATGAATCCCTACCGTTCCAGCCGATCCAGCACCATCCAGATGGCCTGAACGGTGTGAACGATATAAATACATCACTGTGGGCTCCACCCGCACGTGCAGAAGGTGGATGGACGGTTTTGATATAACAAATACCTCATGATTAACCCAAACCAGCTGACGTCATAGCAACTCCAACTGTTGGCAGCAGCAGATGGATGGTTGTGTAACGCCCTGAAAATCGGGGGTCGAGCATAAACTCAACTCTCGAGTTCCAGAACATCACTTATGCAACAAAATGAATGATGATTGAATGTTGACTGTATTCGTGCATTGAACATGAGTGAGATTAAGCCAAAACAACATATCATACTCCAGAGACAGTTAAATTTGCAAGCGGAAGACTATGATAGATAGATAAAATATATAAACTATGATGAGTCTCCAAAGTGTGATAACATTACCAGGTTAAATAATTATAAGTACAGTTCTAAAATATACCAAATGTGAGGGAGTGTAATGTCTCCTATCCCAAGTACCGTAGCCCCATCAATACAATACCAGGTCTTCATAGACCTGTCAGAGATTACATGTAGGAGAACTCCTCCTCAACATCATCGTAGTGGTTCGGCTCTGCTTCATAAGCATCGCCATCACCTGAAACTCAACAAATCTGGTTGTTGTTGCAAACACCGTCCCGTAACGTGGGAGTGAGTGATCAACTTAGTGGAACAATAAAGCATAAGTTAACATGTTATCAATTCAATCAAGCAGTAATGATAAAGCAGTACAATCAAACAAGTTTAACTACTCTTATTAAATGCAAGTATGAAATGACATGATGATGTATGCCCTTGCCAAACCACCCTCATGCGACATCATCTTACGTTCGCGAATGTATACCTCCCTCAGTGCTCCACATCTACTAGGCACATGCGGTGCGATGATGAGCATGATTACCGAGTTATTATTAGTCCATTTCAAACAGTAGTATTGGGAAACTAAGGTACCTCCCTTGTATCATTCCCAAACATGATCCATTCTAGGGTCGTCAGTCCTAGTTAATCTCATACGATATTATGGTTTGAGAGGCATAGCGAAGGCATCACAAAGGGCTCGTCACCCGTCAGCACGGATACAGATCTCACCGTATGCGGCTCAATTGCTGGCCGTCAACTCGAGTACAGGTCTCACCGTACTCGGCTCAATCGCTGGCCGTCAGCTCGAATACAGGTCTCACCGTACTCGGCTCAACTCATACTCTAGTTGCTGTGAAGGGCTCGTCGCCAATCACAGACCTTGGAGTATACTCGAAGACACTACAGAGGACTCGTCTCCCGTCAGCCCGAGTACAGATCTCACCGTACTCGGCTCTTGCCGTAAGTATCGACAGCTCGAATACAGTGTCGCACGTGGCCTCAGCGTAGGCCGACAGCTCGACCACGGTGTCCCATACCACCATGCCCGGCTCATGAGTCTTAGCGGATCGAGGTACCATGGTTAAAAGGGATTTCACTGGTAAGTTTGGTACCCTAGGTTCAAGCAGTAGCGTCCAAACATGGTGAACATACATTAGACAGATCGGGTTACTTGACGAGCTCGGCTAGCTCGAGCGCACAACAAGTTGGATGATATGAAGCGCATAAGTACTTCGTGTGGCCAACCACTATCGTCAACCGAAGTACGACTCGGGTTCGTCGAGCACATCTCACGTGGTAAATGAATCACAGCCACGAATTCAATTCTGGTACCGATTGTCTGGACTATAATCATAGCCCCAAACACAATCAATTGCAGATAGATAAAGCAGTAATGGATCAAGATTCAACTCATACAATCAAGGTTTGGTATTATCCGTTTAGGGCTGCCAGGGCTGTTGCACGCACTCGTTGCTCCGCTCCCCCATCACCCATGACGGATCATACAACGTAAATATAAATTTAAACATATGCATTACATAGTTAAAATCATAAAGCAGTTGAGCATGTTATGAAGCACAACACAAGCATGAGTTTGTACATGTTCAATTCCTAATCACACAACTATCCAAGGAGATCATACACATAGTTAAAAAAGGATGAGAATCATATCTCAACACCCTTATACATTACAATTTGCTAACTACTACTCATTCAGACATTTCAAGAAACACTTAAACAAGCATACATCAACATACATGACATATGTTGATCACATAGGCATTAGGCCAAATCCTTTCACTAGGGAGTTGCCCCAATCATAACACGCGTACACCCACGACGGATAGTCATGGCAAGTAGGAATCCAAGTTCCATATTCATTCAGTCATTTCCACAAACACTTGGGCCACACATTTTAGCATATATAGTATATATTGGCCGTGGCGTGATTTAGGGCAAATCCTTTCGTCAAAGGGGTATCGCCAATACAACAATCATGAATCCATGACAATTAGTCATGGCGACCACGAATGAGAATTCTATACTCATTCAGTCATCTTCACAAACACTTAGAATACACTATTACAACATACATGGTGTATGTTAGCAAAACATGTATTAGGGCTATCCTTTAGCCAAGCGAGTATTTTATCCATGTATAATATATTACTACAACAAATAATCATGATAAATACATCTCCAAAATTTATACGTATACAGTATTTTCTAGAATACGCAATTTCAACATACATAGTGTATATAAGTAAAACATGTATTTCGGCGAATCCTTTTGCCAAATAAGTATTTTATCCATATATCGTATATCCATATAACAAATAAACATGTCAAACACATTTCCAAAAAATATACGTATACCGTACTTTCTACAAATACCTAGAGTATGTAGAATTTCATATTTTTCATCTTTAATCGAAACAGAAAACAGACAGCACTTTATACATGTGCAATTGCATGCAGATCATGAATCTATCATTATCTGACATTGAAAGCGTTGAAAACCATAACCTATAAACCTAAAGTCCTCACCTTTTGTCGTAGAATCGCAACGGAATCGATAGGTTTGTCTAGCTTCCGTATACGGCAACTAAGCAACCTAGAGAAGGAAATAGGTTAGCTATTTCATAACATATAACTATCAAATCCCCCAAACAGGTTAGGGTTAGGGTTTATTACCTAGAAATGATGCCGGAATCGCCGGGAAAGCGACAAGAATGAGGTGGTTAAGCACCGATAGCAGTAGGGTAGAGCGGCGGGGAGATCTTCCCACAACTCCCACACTTTCTCTTTCTTTTCCCTCTCTTAAATCTCAAATTCGTATGACTGCCATGAGAGAGGGTTTAAGGTCCTTATATAGTCTCAAAACTCACCGAAATAGACTCGGGAACAAAGTATACTTAGGTTATGTCCAAAGCGGACCTGTTCCGTCTCAACGGAGCACTTCTGGCGGGCCTCCTTGAGGCAAAGGTCGGACTTAAG